>JANAVB010025999.1:14401598-14704570 GCA_029216955.1 Iris pallida | reverse complement strand
TTCGGAAGTGCTACGTTGCCCGCGGGCTTGGACCGCAGTCCTGGCCTGCGGGCCACGTGTCGTCTCCTGATTGGCCGGGGGGCTGGTGGACCCGAAAGTTAGCAGGGGAGGCCAATTGGGAGGTGACATGTGGTGCGCGGGCCATGACTGCGGTCCAAGCCCGCGGACAATGTAGCATTTTCGTATTAGGTTAGAAGGCTTTAAATAAGGATCAGCATTTTCCGTCTGAGAAAGTTATTAGCCATGATAGGCGGTTATTGATGATCTTTTCAATAACTCATTCAGTCCAGGGTCCGGTCTGGTCTAATCCAGGTCGGATTGGGTCTAGTTCCTGTAAGTCGAATTATATTTGGTGGAAATAAAAAATATGGTCGGGTCTGGATTGGGTCGGGTTAAGTCTGGTCTAATCCAGGTCGGATTAGGTCTAGTTCGTGTGCAAGTAAAAATATATTTTGGTGGTAAAATAAAATGATGTGTGGAATTTGATCTCTTTATCTAGAGAAAAATTGAACAATGTAAGCAACTAGACTAGAGACTTTCTTTTATAATCGTAGTTGATCGAAATAAAAATTATAATGTTAATTAATTTTTGGAAATATTAAATCAAGACTGAATATAGTAATCTAAAATTTTCAAATAATGATATTTGTCCCTCCAAATTATTCCGCCAAGTCATCCCTCCTTACGTGGCAGCTAACATGTCATGTTGATGTGGCATGACAGATTTTAAAATTAAGATTAACATTAATATTAATATTAATATTAATATTAATATTAACATTAGTATCAATATTAATATTAACATGAAAAAAATTGGGCAATTAATTTTTGGATTAAAATTTGTCATGTTAGCTGCCATGTTAGATGACACATAGGCCCGTTTGATTCGCGGAAAGGAAACTGATTATTTGATATTTTCTTTTGGATAATTACAATTCCAATCAATTTTTTTTTCGGTGTTTGGAAAAACCAAGAAAATTGGGAGGAAAAGTGAATACTTACAAGGGAAAATGAATCCTTGGGTTGGGGGAGAAACCATTTGTCTCCTATTTTTCTTCCTCTTGGCAACCAAATTCATTTCCTCCTTATTTCTTTTGGCATCCAAACAAAGAAAAGAACCACCTTCCTTTGAAAAAGGTTCCAATTGCGAACCAAATGTGACAATAATATTATTTAGCATGCTAAGTTAGCTGTCACACAAGGAGAGATGGTTTAGAAGCACAATTTGGAGGTAACTCTTAATTTGATCCTCAAACATTTGATTTCTAGAAATATGAAATTTTCCTGCGTTCCTAACGTAGGCTAAGAGCAAAACATTCCCATCGCCGACAAAACCCTAGAAAAAATGACTGCAGCAATCAAGACGCACAATGCTCTACAAGTACAACCCTTCCGTGTACTCCACGCCGGTAGATTGCAACCACGTTCCTCCCTGTATCAGTTGGGCCACGGTGAACCGGCTCGCGACGTCGGGGTCGGTGATGACGTTGTAGCCGGTCCAGTTGACACGCCCCGCCAGCCCCGCGCCCGGCCCGACGTTGGCGAACTCCCCGTAGTACAGCGTGTCAGCGCAAACCGCGCCGTCCCACTCCAGCCACCCCTTCGGGTCGACGTGGCCGTCGATGTAGGATTCCATGTAGACCGTCCTCGAGAAGTTCTTCCACGGCCGGCCGAGGTACGTCGGCACGGCCTCCCGCGCCGGCGGGACCAGGTCCGGGCCGGGCACCACCCGGCAGCTCTGTATCGAAGTCCCCGTGTTCTGGTTGGGGTCCGTCCGTCCCTGCGCGGTCACCAGGTTCTTCTGCTTGCTCATGGGCAGCCGGGCGACGAGGTCGCACTCCTGGAGGACGACCGCGGCGTTGCCGAAGACGAAGTCGACCGTGCCCGAGACCGTGCTGCCGCGGTAGAACTGGCGGAGGGAGTGCGCGTAGAGCGTGTCCTGGTACCCGTGGAGCTGGCAGCGGTTGACGACCGACCTGTCGCCCCCACCCTCAGCGCCACGGCCTGGTGCTTCTCCGGCCCCGCCGTGTTCTGGATGCAGATGTCTTGCAGTATGAATCCGTCTGCCACACAGCTGGTACGTGTCCCAATAACAATGATCAGGATTCTATATTCCGTGTCCGACACGATATTTATTGGTACATTCATGTCAAATTAGGTTAACTTGATACATACCTAAGGTGGCGGAATTGAACGTCGTCCATCCGTCGACGACGTTGCGGTCGCCGGTAATGACGGTCGAACCGCCTCCGTCGCCGACGATCATCAAGTTCGTCTGTTCTTCCACACCATCACATTCTCCTCGTAGGTTCCGTTCTTCACGTATATCACGTACCGGGACTTCCCCTTGGACGGCGCGTTTCGACGGCCTCCTGCACCGTGTCGTAGTCCCCACTCCCGTCTGCTGCCACCGTTACATTAGCTGCAACGGCGGCTTCTAGAAGCTTCCGGTCCCCGACTGATAGCCACGACGGAAGTTGTTAACGACTTCCTTAACATCGTAAGGTGGAATGGTGTTGAGTACAGCAAGCGAGGCACTGGCCAGTGCGACCAGGGAGTCCAGGTTGGCCTTCAGCTTAGGCTGGAGGAGGACGACGCGGCCAGCAGCAGCCCGTCGATGCACGTGTCGTGGTTCGTAAGCACCGCACTGAGCCACGTACGTGCGTCGACGTAGCTGCCGGAGGCGACGGCGGAGGCCGAGTCCAGAAGGCGGTCGCGCGACAGGTCCAGCAGGCCGGCGCAATCCGCGAGGCGGATTTGGGGTCGAGGTCGACGTCGGATTGGCGGTGGATATTCGTGTCTAGTTGCAGGAGGGAGCGGGCGATGATGGCTTGGAGGACTTGGATGGGTCTGGTCGGGCTGGTCGGAGCGTGGCGATGGCGTCGGAGACGATGGCACCGCACGCGGCAGGGTCGGCGGCCGGCCCGGCCGCAGAGGTCCGAGGGCCGGGGGAGCTCGAGTAGTGGTGGATGGTTGGTTTCTGGATGGCTATGAAGGTTGCAAAGAAAGGAGAGAAGCTAAGGAGAGGATGAGGCAAATGGGCTTCCTAGTAGGAAGGCTGGTTCTACTCTTCGCTAGAGGAGGAATGAGAGGCTCATTGCTGGAAGACATGACTGGCTACTATCTCTGTTCTTTGCTTTCATTTGCAGTGCAATTTATAGAGGACTCGTGACTCGGCCGGCCCTGGAGTTAGTCACCATAAGAGGTCGGCTCTGGAGTGAGTCAGACAAGACTTCGGACTTAGACAAGCTCCCTTGTTTGGGACAACTCCAGGCTCAGCGTGACACCATAAGAGGTCGGGAGTCGCGGATGACCATCCAGAGTCGGTCCGCAATAAGAATTAGGGATATTTAGACTTTGGATCACAAATAAGTTTCGAAATCAGTGTTTGGGTCTCCATATTATACATAATTAGTATTTGGGTCTCAAAAGTGTCACCAAAAATAATTAGTGACACTTTTGGTACACTTTGGATAATATTTTGAGACATTAGTGACACTTTTGAGACCCAAATACTAATTATGTATAAGGAGATCAAAACACTAATTTCGAAATTTATTGGAGACCCAATGCCTAAATATTCTCAAGAATTAAGGGACAACCAAAACTAGATCCGGATAGAACAATCTAATCCTGTTGACCGGTCCTGCTCGGGTAGCACCCCACCACCACCACCCTCGTTCCCCACCGGAGGCTCCCCATGGGCTCTGCCGCAAGCGTCCGTAACAAACGATGCAAGTGTACCTATATATGAATATAGTGCAAACAAGTTGCGGAAAGAAATTAAAAACATAGCTCCAAACTTGTATGCATGTGTCGAGGTTCCCTGGATGAAGCAACGTTGTCGAGGGCTCCTATCAAACTAATGTTGTATTGTAGTGTTGTGAGAGTGTCGTAAGAACCGGACCAAACCGACGGTCAGGTCCAACCGGTTTATGCTAAAAAGTCGATCTGGTTCGACTAAAATATAAATTTTCTATGAGAGTTTCTACATGTAGAAATTTTCGTGTAAACTCTCCATCATATATCACCGTAACATAGAATAGAAATCATGGTTGGGAAAAAAAGTTTCTATAATTAGCTTCTACCATAGACATAGTGAAGATAGAAACCCTTTTGGAGATAGCCTAAGTTGTACTCTACTCTGATTATCCTATAAATCAGTACTATCATTACTTAGGGGATGTCTGGTATGCAGTATCTCAACTGCAAGTGGCTTACTTTTCGGGTTTTAGGTGAAAGTGAAAGTCGAAACCGTGGGTTCCAGCATTTGGATAGGGTGTGCACGTGACCTGTGAATGTCCCATCCCCGACAGCTAATCGTTCCCCGTCCACCCTCCCCCAGTTCACTTCTCACCTACACTCCAGAAGAGGTAACTCAGTGGAAACTCCTCTTCGTTGCACACTTGCAAGTGTTCTTCACCGTACTAGTCATTGGAAGTCTCTGGTCACCGCGATCGGCAAGATGAGTCTGTTCTCCTCTTTCCACTGTGAAATTTTTGAAGTAGAAAATTTAGGTGAAAAAAATAAATTTATGTGGTTTTCTTCCTCTTTGTTATTTTAAATTGTAATTTTGTGTAGATAACTAGATCCGTGATGAATGGAGGTAGATACGTTATTTATGTGGTTCTATGACATGTTGTCTTATTTTAAATTTGTACACTACCCCCATCGCATCTTGAGGGAGCACACTAGAAGGTAGATCCGGCAAGATGCTTACCATCATTATCTTATCCATATGTTGTTCTTATAATAAACCGTAGCATTGACTTAAGCTTGTATTTTAGGGCCGGAACACGAGGCCCAAAATGCAACATATGAGAAAGTAGGTTTCTGTCTTGTTTCCCAATGGAACTTTTTTTCTTCTTCTTCTAATGTGATAGATTTGATAATTAATTCTCTCTACTTTCTCCAGGATGACCAATCCCAAAACAGTTGTTAATTTGATTTTTTTTTTTTTTTGAAAAGATAATTAAAATGCATTCATGAAATAGAATGTGTTTTGGCTATACCATGAGTGATACGAGCCATAATACAAACCTACTATATTAGCATGTCTAGAAATATGATTAAAGGAGATCCCTTCGTGATAACATCACAGTAGCTCTACACAGAGCCGGCACTGGGGTAAGTCGGATAAGACTTGAGGCTTGGACAACCATCTTGCTAGGAAAACCCCTCAGGCTCAGCATGATCCCACAAAAGGTCAGAGTCACGGATGACCACCAGGATCAGCTGACTATAAGGGTCAAGGGGCAACCAAAATTAGCTTCATGATAGGGCAACCCAACCCCCTGGGCCGGCCCTGGCTCTACATTCGTTAATAATGTATCGTGCTCTCCATAGGATATTGAGATTCTTGTCGCAGATAGAGTCTAAGAGAACCTTGCAGTCCCCTTCTATGCTGCAATTAGATTTGCCTACTGACTTCCATAGATCCATAGCCAATCGTAGTCCAAGGCCTTCCGCCTCCAGAGGGGAGCGACCCAGTTGAAGCTTGGATATAGAAGCGCGAAATCGACTTTCATTGTCTCGAAGTACTGCATCACCTGACATTCGATCATCTCAATAGGCACCATCAGAGTTGATTTTCCATAGATGCAGGGCCGGGAGGAGGCCTCCAAGAATCAGTCAGTGAATGGTAGAAGTAGCATGATCAGTTTGGAGAGGAGATTTGTAGATAGCATCATACTTCGCTCGAGATTTTCTAGCCTCGCCAATGATGTCGTCAGTGTTAAGTGTCCTTTGTTGAAAGATAGTTGCATTGCGTGCCTTCCACATCGACCACACTAGATAAAAACTAGAAATGGTATCATCTTAATTGATTTTCAGATTGGATGAGGCTCTTTAAGAATGAAGACATAGTTGTTGTTGTCTGGAGCCTTGTTAGCAATCACCCGAATAAAACTCGTATTATACATGAATTTTTTCGTATCTTTCATAAACATATACGTGCGTACTTTTGACAGATTCAAATCAGTACGTAAATTTTAAGCATGCGAAATTTTAAACGTGTTCCATATAAATTATTGAAAAATTTGGCACAAAAATCGTTGTGGAAACATGTTTAATTAACCAAATTTGAAAACATATTTAAGAATGTGAAGTTTCTAACTTCAATATTTTCCTTTTTTTTTGAAATTTGACCGAATTTTTAAACGTATTTTATTTGCACTGAGTCGATTTATTAATTCTCATAATTTGTGCCATCCCAGATTTGATTTTTTTCGTTTGCCAAATTGCTAACAAGGGTCTGGAGATGATTATCAATTGGTGGAATGCTTCGCCACACAGAACTTGAGGCAGGACAATATAGAAAGAGGTGGTCAATAGTTTCGTTGTGTACCTGACAAATGGAGCATGTAGGATCCTCATGCGGCATGCGTTTGTGAATGTTGTCCTGAGTTCATGGGGGCCCTAGACAAATTTTAAAAATAGGGCCCATATATAATAAAAAAATATTGAAATAAAAATAAATTAAAAAAATGTATCAACCAAGAATTGAACCAAGACCTCTAGTATGCAAGTTTAACACAATAACACCACAACACAATTATTTTGTGTTAGAAGAGAATCATGTTACATATTTGTTCTATTTTAGGTACAAGATTATTAATACATATGTCAAAATAAATTTTTTGGGCCCCCAAATTTTTGGGGCCCTGGGCGGTCGTCCTGTCCTGCCCTGGGTCAGGGCCGGCCCTGCTAATGATAATATATTTGCAGGTTTAATAAGTTGGTTGCAGGGACAAACTCGTGACACATATATTTTATGAAGTATTGCAGCACCTGACATTCGATCATCTCGATAGACACCATCAGAGTTGATTTTCAATATATGCAGGGGAGGAGGCCTCCAGGAATCAGTCAGTTGAATGGTAGAAGTAGCATGATCAGTTTGGGAGGAGGTTTGCAGATAGCATCATACTTCGCTAGAAGACTTCTAGCCTCTTGTCAATGAAGTTGTCAATGTTAAGTGTCCTTTGTTCAATATAGTTGCATTGCGTGTCATCCATATCGACCACAGTAGATAAAAACTAGAAATGATATCACCATGGTTTCCAGATTGGACGAGTCTCTTCAAGAATGACATAGTTTCGTTGTGTACCTTCAAGAATGAAGACATTGTCCTGAGACAGGAGAATATAGAAAGTGGTGGTTAATAGTTTCGTTGTGTACCTGACAATAGGGGTGAGCATTATTCGGTTTTGAACCGAAAATCGAACCGAACCGAGCCGAATAAGAGATTCGGTTCGGTTTTGAAAAAAATCGGTTCGGTTTCGGTTTTGAAAATACTAAATTTTCTTATTTGGTTTCGGTTTCGGTTTTGGGTTTCGGTTTCGGTTCAAAACCGAAAACGAATAAGAAATTTTAGTTTATATATATATATATATATATATATATATATATAATATATCTAGGTATATTTAGTTATATATATATAACAAAAAAATACAAAAAAAACCAAAAAAACCGAATAAACCGAATAAACCGAAAACCGAACCGATTTAATTCGGTTCGGTTCGGTTCGGTTATTGACCAATTCGGTTCGATTTCGGTTTTGCTTATTCGGTTTCGGTCGAATTCGGTTTTGCTTATTCGGTTCGGTTTTAAACCGAATAAACCGAATGCTCACCCCTACCTGACAAATGGAGCATGTAGGATCCACATGCGGCTTGTGTTTGTGAATGTTGTCCTCCGTGGGTATTCTCCACATGAACAAGAGCACCCTTGGACAATATTGATATTTCCACAATTGTTTCCATGGTTTGAACTCAGATTGAACAACATTTCTGTGTCTTGAAGCTCTTGTCTTCATGAGTGGCTTGATAAGAAGATTTAGAATTAAAGATGCCATTGGTAGTGTGAATCCAAATTAGTTTATCCAACTAGCTAGTAGGAGAGAGTGGTATTTGAAGAATAGCCAAAGCATCATGCACGGCCGTCTCAAACCACTTGGAGGTCCTAGACAAAAGTTCAAAGATGGGACTGTTAGTGCCGAGGCCAATTTTTTTCTATGGAAAACTGTGAAGATGAAACAATTGTAAAAACAATGTTCCAACGCAACACTTTTAGAAAGGTTGCGCAAGTTTAACGAAGACCTAAGAAGATCTCGTTACAGCAGCATATGATATTACGAGAATCTAAGAAGATTTCGTAATCCACAGCAGCGAAAAAGATGACAGACGATTGATGGATGAATATCCTGCTGGGGTGAATGATCACCGTTGCTCAAAGTTATATTCGTCCCACACGAATAGCTTCCAGAAACCAGCAAGTTCGTCGGAGAACTTTGGAACACTTCTGCTCTTCTGACTTCTCGGATCGTACACGAACTCCCGTGCAAAAGCAACGCCGGTGCAAAGCTTCTCTTCTCTCTCACAGCCTCTGTTTACTTGTGTTAAGAAACACTTGTAAACTTTAGTAACTTTTTGTATATGTTCTGTATCTTTTGTCTGTGAGAGAGAAAAGACCTTTTATAGGCCGAGCAGCAACTACCCAGTTAGCACAACATTAGGGACGTGGTAATAACCACTCCGAACGTGCAGTAACCACTCAGATCATGCACAGGCGCGATCTGAAGCAAGTTGTGCACCTCGCGCACCCCGCGTGCCTTGTACACCACGCGCTGAACGCGAACTGAGCCACTTGCGCTACTTGTGCGCCCTGCACACCCTGCGCCACCCGCGCAACTGAGCGGGCACCTGTGCGCGCCACTGGGTGCGCACCTGGTCGCGCAAACTGGTCGCGCAACCTGGGACCGCGCAACCTGGCCGTGCAACCTGGTCGCTGGGCCGCGCAACCTGGCCGCGCAACCTGGTCGCGCAACCTGGGAGCGCACCTGGCACCACCCCGCGCGCCTTGTACACCACGCGCTGAACGCGCACTGAGCCACTTGCGCCACCCCTGCGCCCTGCACACCCTGCGCCACCTGCGTAACTGAGCGCAAAGTGCGCCAACAAAATACCACATTACGTCTCATGAGCCCATGAGTACGAGTCGCTAAATCCCTACGGGGCTTAGCTCCCGTGGAAATAAATTTCCTAAGAGCAAAAGCATGAATGCTTTCAATTGTTTATTTAGCCTGTTTCCCATTAGAAAAATAACCCCACATGGCACACCTATATGCACCTCCACACCACATGTGCATCTCTAAAATAGCATAGCTAATATATAGAGATACAACTCCTTTGGTCTAGCCGATGTGGGACTAAACTTCCCAACGAAAAAGACCAAAACCCAACAACCTTTTCTTGAAATTTAAACTTGATTAAATTATATAATTTTATTATATTAATTTATATGCAAATCATCATTCTTGATTGGACTTGGGACCGGTGATATATCGCTATAAACGTTACATAGAAGGATTTAAAATCTTTTTTTTTCATTAATAATTTTTAAAATTTGAATAAGAAGCAGTTGTATTAATATATTTGTTTTACTTGTAGTAGATGAAGGTAAAGAGACTAAATCTTTCTCTAAAGGAGGAGACGAAGGGACAATAATGGTTATGATTTGTTTTACAAATTTTGATAGATTTAATTACATTTAAATTTTTACAAATCGGCAAGCGTCTGTTTTCCTTTTCAGCCAGACTTTCCTTGAAAAAAAAATACATAATTACATATATATCTATATACTCTTCTTTCTTGGTCCTTTCAGTCCTGGTGTCCTCCCATCGTTGGAGATTTTGTAGGTGCGCGGGCTTTCTCCCGGTACCCGCTTTCGCTTTTTAATAAAATCCCTGGTTGTTCAAAAAAAAAAACATATATATATATATATATATATATATATATATATATATATATATATATATATATCTATATACTAGTATTCGATATTTTTGGGACCCCTAATGTCACGACCCGCACCCTAGAGTAAGGGCACGAGACGTGGGTACGTCCAGCCTACGCCGCAGTGTCGGCGGTAGAACGCTGTCCTAGGTCAACATACATCTAACAATATATATCTAAACAGTTTATACTCCCCGAATGGGGGTGGCATAGCAGTAATAAACTTAATCACAACTAAGGAAGCGATAGCACGATATGAAATAGAACTCAAGGAACAAATAGATGAAGAGTAGTCTAAGATAATCCCAGCAAATATCCAGAAGTACAAGGTCTCAGATACAGAATGAAAGAATATATACAACTCTGAACTCAGAATAAAGTCTAGCTAAAACATGTCTCAAGACTACATAAAAGAGGATAAGCCTAACTAATCTAGTCTAGGCAATCGGGGTGATGTCCTCAGCTAGAGCTGGGTCCTCCTGAGGGTCCAGCTCGCAGGTGTCATCTAAGACTGCCCCGTAGTAAGTATCCAGACAAGCCTCCTCCTCGTCCTCTGTAATATTTTCAACAGGTCCAGTCAGGACAGGAGCGAGTACAGTACATCTCAACAATTCATAGCAGGTTAGAAAATATAATCATGCAGTAAAGTAAGATACAAGTACTGAAAGAAGTACAGTATGTAAACAGAGAGAGAAAGCTGTAATAGAAATATCTACTATAAATAGAGAACTAACATGTGGCTAGTGAGTCAGAGTACAATATAGACATGTAAATGGCATAGGAGATTCTGATGCTACACTATGGAAGAGATTCTGATACTAACTACTTGGATAGTATTCACATGTCTATTTCTACTCCCCCGTACCCCCAATCAGTACACAAGGATCCAAACAGGTTATGTTATGATTCCATGTAATAGCCCCGAAGGGTGGTAAGCCCCCGAAAGGTGGTACATAGTAGTCCCAAGAATGGGGATTCTAGGAGATTCTAGGATACCCAGTAAATGGGATAAGAGATTCTAGGAGACTCTGTGATCATAAGGGTATATGTTACAAGTGATCAAAGAACCTGTGAAGCATAGTAATACGTCATGTAAGTGAAACGCACAGAACATGTAGTACCCGATGCTCCCTAAGGATAACATCTCAAGAAAGAATCCGTATAGTACTAATCCGTGTGACCAATGTGACAGTAACAAGTAAAGTAATTTAATGCAGGAAATAATTCTAAGCAGGATATGAAATGATCAGAGAATGTACTCGCCTGGTATCTGAGTGTCCAATATGAAAGTACTGTCCGAGGAGTGGTGTCTGGCTCCTAATCAGAACAGCACAAGTCACAACAAGTCCAAAATAGAATAATGAAGTCCTACTATGCATTCTACATGATTCTAGGTCAATCTAGGCCAAAGTCAACTCTTGGTCAACTCTGGTCAACACTAGAAGTCAAACTAGGTCAACCAAGTCCAGACTAGGTCAAACTAGTCTATACTAGTCTAACAAGGCTATACTAGGTCCAAATAACTGTACAAGCCCAATCTAGGCTCACCAAGCTATGGTACATTACTTAGGCCTATTCTTTAACACATGAACATATTTTACATAGGTATAATACATACACAAGTTGTATATATATGTGACATACACATACACTTGTATAACCCACACATCCCATGTAGATATCTAGACTAGATAACCAAAATACACAACCACCAATTACATATATATATATATATATATATATATATATATATATATATATATATATATATATATATATATACATTACCTCTCTCTCTCTCTCTCTCTCTATATATATATATATATATATATATATATATATATATATATATATATATAAAATATATATATATACACACACATTACCTCTATATATATTACCCATAGCAAATAATCACATAGAGAAAATATGATACCATAGAGAGGGAAACAGAAATGTGTGTGTGGGTGTGTCATATATGTGTGTACATGAAAGGGAGGGAGGAGGACTGTGTGTGTATGAAATGTTGTGTCAAGAGAGTAATGTGTGATATGTAAAAGTGTAGCAGGACTAAGGGCTGAACTTATAGGCAGTGTAGGAATAGGGTTCAAGTTATTACAAAGCAGTCCACAAGCCTAAACATTCCCAGATTTCAAAACCTAATCTCAGATTTCAATTTAAGGGAATCATTCCATTTGCAGTTAAGGAAACAGGGAAATGGAAGAAAAACCAATTTCAAGACTCAAAACCTGAGTTTAAATTCAGTTTTCACACACCACTTGAATCTCAGGTTTTAGTCTATAATAAATCTCAGATTTCAGATTATGAAGAGCAATGCAAACTAATGAAAAGGAAAAATCAGTGTTCAAACAACCTGGGAATGAAATCCCCAACCACTGCTCCTGGAGACTGAAATCAGTCCCAGGTTTCAGTCTCCAGTTCAGTCCCTACTCAGGTTCATACCACATGGGAAAACACCCAAATATCATAAAGAACACAAAGGAAAAAACAGTATAAAATAGTCACTGTTATCAGTTTCAGCCATAAAGCCAAACCCAATTCAGTCAATACATGCCTACATTCTCAGGTATTAATGAACCTAGATTCAGACAATCCTATCAGTCCCATACTCCTACAGTGAATGCATTGTTATTTCAGAAAATGTAGAAAACAGAGAATACATCAAATTCTCAGGATAAAAGGCAAGGTCACAGTTAAATAGGTTTTGAATAGTTATCAAGAGTGTATCTCACATATCACATGATCATTCAAATGACTGGTACCCTTAATCAACTCGAAATCCTTGCAATCAATTAAACATAACACATGAAACTCCTATATCCTAACATGGTATTTAATGTATAGTGAAAATAACCATAACATAATTTATCATATTAATCATTAAACAAAAATCAAACTGGAATTAAAACAGTGAATGAACTCTGATACTGACAGTATCAGAAACAAATGGGAAATGCCCATTTGACAATTGAAACCACAACTAAACAATAGAAATTAGGTTGGGAAATAGTAATTAGTGTGTGCCAGTGTCATACCCTTCATTTCGTGTCTAGAAACCCGACACAAACGTGTCCAAAACACAAGAACCCATCACAGTCCAAACTGGACTGACAGACCCAGTCCAGTCGACCATGGACATCGAGAGAACTCTCTCGATACCAAACGAAACCCAATAAAACTTGGGAAATGTCTTGACAGACATTGCCCCTAGGTCTCCCTTGAATTTCGTGTCCTGAAACCCCGTGTCGTGTCCTGTGGAGCCCCCGAGTAGCAGGGGAACGTGCGGGCTGTGGTGTTTGCCGTGTCCAAGCCACGAATTCGACACAAGCAGACACTAAAATTACCCCAGTCCAAAAGGAAAATGTAAGCGACATCAAAACAGAAATTTCCAATCAAATAGTTTGCACAAACGAAATCGAAATGCCCTTTGAGGCAGTTCGACAAACACCTTAAGGCCGACTCTGATACGTGTCCAAACGGACACGAAACTCACGAAACCCGACACGACTCCAATGTCATACACTTAGGGGACCCCTAGGGCTTCCTAAATATGACGAAAAATCAAAGTTTCATGGAAAAATAAGAAAGTTACCTATGGATGAACTTTCAAGAAAAATCCCCCTTTGTGAGCTCCTCTCTTGATATCCCAATCCAATCAAAACAACCTCAAACTGAAATAAAACTCAAATAGCGGCAAGAACAGTAATATTAGGATCCAATGCAACTTGTTTGGGAGAAAAAGGATCTAAAATAGATTTTCTATAGGTTTTTAAACATGGAGCCTCACCTCTTTCTTCTCTTGAAATAATTTCCTAAAGAAGAGGCTAGCCCTAGATTTTAGGAGAGATTATATAGTGGAGGAATCCCTAGGATAAGCTAAGTGGCCGGCCAAGTGTGGACTAGGGCTAGGTTTGCACTAGGTGGCTAGTTCTATTAGGTTAAGTCATGAAATGACTTGTGAAATCACAAGCCATTTCTCAACCAATTAAATTCCTAATTTCCTCAATTTAATTCTAATGAACTAACTACCACTAACTTAGGTCAAGCTAGGTTTTCTTGTCCTAATCAATGGTCAGGACCTAGGTTAGCCTCTAGGTTGGTCTACAAGGGTCAAAACTAGTCAAAGTCAACCTAGTCAACCTTCTATCAAATAATTCCAAAATAATTCCTAAAAATTCCATAAATTCAAATAAAATCTAATAAATTTAAATTACCCTAAAAAGGTCAAAAATACCCTCATACTAGAAATGTGGTAGTGACAAATCTATCCTCCTTAAAAGAATTTCGTCCTCGAAATTGAAAGGCGAAATACAACTGATGAGAAGGATAGAAAGCATACCTCACGGTCCAAAAAGATAAGGGTAGCGCTCGCGCATCTCATCCTCCCGCTCCCAGGTAGACTATCCTGGAGAATGATGCCTCCATGCGACGCGTACCAAGGGTATCACATGGTTCCTCAGAACCTTCTTCCGTCGATCCAGAATCTCCACTGGCTGCTCTGGATAGCTGAGAGAAGGCCCAACCTCTATCTCTGAATGATCGAGCACATGGCTAGGGTTAGCCACGTACCGTCTCAACTGTGATACATAAAATACATTGTGGACCCCATTAGTACAGGCGGCAAGTCTAGCCTGTATGCAACGTCATCGACTCTCCCGCTGATAACGAAATGGCTGATGAAGCGCGGGCTAAGCTTCCCGTCTCCACCAAAACGTATCGTACCATGAGTCAGAGATATCCTCAAGAAAATCTGGTCTCTGACCTAATCACAAGCAAGGTCTCAATTAATATAATAAACAAGCATGATCAAAAAATCACAAACAAATAAACCTAAATCTAATCCTACTCTAATCTGTACCTCAAACTCCAATGGCCTCCGGTGGCTATCGGTCCAGTGCCGATCTCTGTCCTGCGCCACACGAAGTCTGTCCCTGATGAGTTTCACCTTCTCGGCTGCATCAACAACCATCTCCGGCCCCAGTAAAGCTCGCTCGCCAACATCATTCCAAGATAAGGGTGCACGGCACCTACGCCCGTACAGAGCCTCGAAAGGTGACATCTCAATGCTGGCCTGGAAACTATTGTTGTAAGCAAACTCCACCAAATAAAGATGATCCTCCCAGGAACCTCCAAAGTCCAGGACGCACGTCCGTAGCATATCCTCAAGTGTCTGAATAGTCCGCTCTGACTGTCCGTCCGTCTGGGGGTGGTATGCAGTACTAAAATTGAGCTGAGTGCCCAAGCTGGTCTGCAGACTCCTCCAGAAATAGAAAGTAAAACGGCTATTCCGATTTGAGATGATGCTGACCGGAACTCCGTGAATCCTGACTATCTGCCGTATATACATCTCCGCCAGCCTCTCTGTATTCAAGGGTCACCTTGAATGGCAAGAAGTGGGCCAATTTGGTCAACCTGTCAACGATGACCCAAATTGCGTCTTTCCCTCCTGGAGTACGCGGCAATCCTGAAACGAAGTCCATAGTGATATGCTCCTATTTTTACTCGGGAATGGGCAGCGGCTGCAACAATCTACCGGGCCTTTGTCTCTCTGCCTTGACCTGCTGACAGACCAAACACCTAGCCACGAAACGGGCCACCTCCCGCTTCATCCCTGACCACCAAACATGCTTCCGCATATCTCGGTACATCTTGTTGGCACCCGGGTGTATAGAGTACTGAGATCTGTGGGCCTCCTGCATAACCTGCTCCCTGAGATCTCTGCTGGGCACACATAATCCGGAACCGTGCCTCAAGGCACCATCCTCTGCAAGAGAAAACTTGCCCTCCAGCAATCCTGCTCGAACTTGCTCTCGGAGACACCGCAGAGCAACGTCCTCAAACTGTGCCGACTTGATCCTCTCCACCAAGTCTGACTGAATCTACATCCCCCATAACTGCATCTGTACTCCGGGCACGATCACCTCAATCCCAAGGCTCTCCAAGTCTACAAGTAAATGCCGATCCATGGTCAAACACATGGCTGTTGGATACCTACTCAAGGCATCGACAACCACGTTGGCCTTCCCTGGGTGATACTGAAGTAGGATGTCAAAATCCTTCATCAACTCTAGCCATCTGTGCTGTCTCATGTTCAATTCCTTCTGAGTGAACACATACTTTAAGCTCTTGTGATCTGTGAAGATCTCCACCCTCTCACCATACAGATAATGCTTCCACAGCTTCAGAGCAAATATCACTACTGCCAGCTCCAGGTCGTGGGTAGGGTAGTTCTTCTCATGGGGACGTAATTGCCTGGAAGCATAGGCAATCACCTTCCCATGCTGCTGCAAGACGCAACCCAGCCCCTTCCCTGAAGCATCACTATATATAGTGAAACCACCTGATCCTGAAGGCAATGTCAGAATCGGAGCTGTCCTCAGCCGCTTCTTCAACTCATCAAAAGCTGCCTGACACTCCTCTGACCAAACATACTCAGCATCCTTCCGGGTCAACCGAGTCAACTGCTCTGCAACCCGAGAGAAATCCTGCACGAATCTCCGATAATATCCTGCCAGCCCCAGGAAACTCCTGATCTCTGCAACTGAAGTCGGCGCTGCCCATGCCTCAACTGCTACAATCTTCTTGGGGTCAACTGAGATACCATCTCCAGTCACCACATGCCCCAAGAAGTCCACCCGATCCAAGAAGAACTCACATTTGGAGAGCTTCCCGTAAAGCTGCTCCTTCCTGAGAGTCTCCAGCACGATCCTCAAATGCTCCTCGTGCTCCTCCTCAGTCTTGGAATATACCAAGATGTCGTCAATAAACACCACCACAAACTGATCCAGATACTGGTGGAACACCTTGTTCATAAGGTTCATAAACACTGCTGGTGCATTGGTTAGCCCAAACGACATAACCAAAAACTCAAACTGCCCGTACCGCGTCTTGAAAGCGGTCTTGGGGATATCCTGCCCCTTCACCTTCACCTGGTGATATCCCGACCTCAGATCAATCTTGGAAAATACCCGAGCTCCGCTCAACTGGTCAAATAGATCGTCGATCCACGGCAGTGGGTATTTGTTCTTGATCGTGAGGTTGTTGAGTGCCCTATAGTCAATACACATGCGTACTGACCCATCCTTCTTCGGCACGAACAATACTGGTGCACCCTATGGCGACGAACTCGAGCGGATGAAGCCCTTGTCCTGTAGCTCATCCACCTGCTTCTTTAGCTCCACCAGCTTGCTGTTGTTCACCCGATATACATGCTGAGAGATGGGTTCCGCTCCTGGAACCAAGTCTATCGAGAACTCTATGTCTCTGTCTGGTGGCAATCCCGGTAACTCCTCTGAGAAAACATCCATATACTCTGCTATCAAGGGGTATAGAATCGCCTGCTCCTCGACCGAGACTCCACAAAAGACTCTGCTGCTCTGCTCTGCCTGACGTCTGGAATACTCGAACTCTGGCTCCCCCGACGCTCTGAAGAGAACCCTACCCCCTGCAATCAATGCTGGCGTGGTGCCTGCTCAACCAATCCATGCCCAGTACTATATCGTAGTTCGGCAATGGCATTACGAGCAGGCTCACCGCTAACTCACGGCCTCCCAAAACTACTCTCCGACCCTTACAAACATCACTCACGAGGATAATGCCACCCTCGGTCGTGATCTTGTAAGTCCTAAGTAACGATTCAGCTATGATACCGTGTCTAATCACAAAAGATACTGATATAAATCTATACGAAGCACCAAAATCGAATAATGCAAAAGCTGGACTGGAGTCGAGTAGAATCGAACCTGCAATCAGCTCTCCTATCACCTCTGCATCTCCAGCTGCCATGGCGAAAGCTCGCCCCTGCTGGCCTTCCCTGGCCTGCTGCTGGTGCTGGACGAACCTCTGCTGCTACGTCGACAGGGCTGGTCCCCTCTGCTGGCCTGCTGGAGCTCTGACTGCTGCTTCCTGGGCTGCTCGTCCCATGCGGCACTCCCTCATCTGGTGGTCTGCTGAGCCACACACCAGGTACTGGCCCAGCCTCTTCCGGCACTCATTGAAGACGTGCCCAGGCTTCTTACAGTAGGCACAAGTACCACCCTGTCTCTGACCCTGCTGGTGCTGCCTCGGCTGGTGCTGCTGGTGAACTGGCCTCTGCTGGATCGGCTGCGGCTGAAACTGCCTCAGCTGCTGGTGCTGAAAATAGGGCCTCTTGGCCTGGCCCCCGCTGCTGCCTCCGACTGGGTCTCTCCCCCTCTGGAGCCTAAGCTCAAGATCATCCTCTGCTAGCAAGGCTCCTGTCAAGATCTTCTCGAACGTAGCATCCCGGTTGCCCTTGGTCAAGGACTTGACCTCCTTGACTAGACCCTTCCAGAACCTCTGGGCCTTCGCCGTCTCGCTCAAGCCCTCTACAAACCTGCCGAGGCGGCCAAACTCCCCGGCGTACTCCTCCACTGAAAGGCTCCCCTGGTCTAGGCTCTCGAACTGCGACTCCAAGGCTCTGAGTGCTGAATTTGGAAAGAACTTCTTCTTGAAGAAGCCCTTGAACTACTCCCAAGTCTGCCCAAGTACCCCCACCCTAGGGCCTGACTGATACCAGGTGCGAGCGAGATCTCGCATCCGGCTAGCTGCGGCCTCGATCTGAAGATCTGCTGGTATCCTGGCCAGGCGAAAGATCTCCTATATATGCTCGATCCACTCATCGGCATATAGGATCCCCTCTGTCACGACCCGCACCCTGTATAGGGACACAAGAAGTGGGTACGTCCAGCCTACGCCACAGTATCGGCGGTAGAAAGCTATCCTAGGTTGCTAACTAATCTCATGCAGTGTATATAATGTACTTGTCCTGATATCAGCTCCGAATGGAGGACAAGTAAAGGATATGATATACTCAATCATAGACTAAAACACGATAAGATGACACAAAAGTTATACCTAAGAAATTAAAGACAACAACAACTAACTACTAAAATGATACAACAATGTCTCAA
Organism: Iris pallida; assembly: GCA_029216955.1. Taxonomy (NCBI): domain Eukaryota; kingdom Viridiplantae; phylum Streptophyta; class Magnoliopsida; order Asparagales; family Iridaceae; genus Iris; species Iris pallida. The sequence continues at coordinate 14,685,822 of JANAVB010025999.1, read as the reverse complement.
ACAAACTTAATACAAACTCAATATCTTAACTTTAATACAACAAGTCAAAACATGAAAGCTAAAATAGTCTACTAGCTAATCTCCTGAATCACTCCTGAGAGTCGGGACCAAAGGTAGCTAATCCCTCGCCAGGTCTATGGTAAGTAGGACATGTGTCCTCAGGATTATCATCTGTAATATTTTTAACAGGTCCAATCATGATAAGAACGGGTACAACTCATCTAGAAAAACCCAAGTAAATGACAAAGAACTATAAAGCAGTTATAGACAGTTTTATTGATAAGCATGGCAGTTTTATACAGGTAATGATGGCATAGAGAAACAGTAAGATACAAGAAAAGAAAGGTAACTAAAACAAGAGAAGAATTATGGCAATCAAGACTGTAATAAAAGCTAACTGAACTAGAATTACATGTATGAGTCCAGACAGTACGATATAAGTCTAATGTAATCCCAGTGTGAGTCTAGTCCATATAATCTGATACCAGATGATTTCCGGTACAAGATGAGTCCAACAGTGATCAATGAATCCAGGGTGAGTCCAACTATGATCTAACAATGTGTTTTAAAATATCGAGGTCGACATGTAAACGGCTGTAGGTATCAGGCACATCTCTCACTGATCGGGCAAGAGATGGCTATGCTTCCGGTAGATTCTAGTGGGAGATTCCGGATTTGGGGTATGTCTACATGTCTTACTCAATATTTCCCCGCCCAGCAAGTGAATCCAAGATCGACAAAAGAATCGAGATGAGTCTGGCCAATACATGATGATTCCAGAAATAATTTCGGAATGATTCCAATGACTCCAGTAATAGAGGCCAGCAAGTAAGGTATGTGTCGATACATAAATCCATAAATATCCATACGTGTTGATACAGAGAATCACATAGAACTAACTAGAACTGAAATACAGTAATTGACAAATAAATGAGAGAATTATCAGAGAATGTACTCGCCTGATACTCTGAAAAGAGTAGTGTAATATCAGATGTCTGTACCAGGGTCACAATGTCCTAAAATAGAGCAATACAGTTACGACCTGTCTAATATGAAGGTAAATGAAATCTACAATGCAATCTACATGATTTCTAAGCCAATCTAGGTCAAAGTCAAACTTGGTCAACTCTTTAATCAAACTAAGTCAAATTAAGTCATACTAGGTCACAAGAAGTTAAACTAAGTCATACAAGGTCAAACAAGGTTAAACAAGTCTAATCTAGGTTAAAGTCAACTCTTGGTCAAACATTCTAGCCAAACTAGTCAAGTTATCTAGGGTTTAGTCAATAATGGTCAAACTAGGTCAAAGTATAGACTAACTAAGATTTTGGTTAATCATAGATTAGTCAATAAGGTAATTAGGTCAATGGTCAACTCTTTAAGGCTAACTCAAATCAATCATAGGCTATCATGTCTTAGGATACCTAAGATTCTATACCACAAAGCTAAGGCATAACCAATTATCTATACAAAGTATATCACACATAAATACATGTATATAATACCAACCTTAATCCTATAATCAAGCTAATCCCATACTCCAACTCAAGTCATGACTCAACTCTAAGTATCTCACTTAACCCCATACATATCTTAATCTACTTAGGACTACCCTCATTATCCATATGGTTAACCTAATCATCTAGTTAGGGTTTAGTCAAATAGTCCTCCTAAGTTCATCCAAGTCATTTCTAGGTCAATTAGGTCAAGGTTGACCTATAGTTGACTTTGGTCAACAATGGTCAACAAGGGTCAACTATCTAGTCAAACTAGGTCTACTAGACCTAATAGTTAATTCTAACTTGCTACTAACCATAGGCTAGTAATCCTAGGGCACTAAGACATATATACATAGGCCATAGGCTAAGACATCAAGTTTATAACATATATGTATACATATCTAATTTATATACCCAACTATATATATAATACCATAATTTATATATCTATATACCCATACACATCCATATAACCATATATAGCTAAACATACATAATACCCACATATAACCCCTCTATATATATAATGCCTATATATATATATATATATATATATATATATATATATATATATATATATATATATATATATATAATACTATATATATATATATGTATACTACATATAGAGAGAGAGAGAGAGAGTGAAAGGAGAGTGAGAGTGTGTGTGCACAAGAGTGAGTGAGAGTGTGAGGGTGTGAGGGTGTGGCAGTGATGTGTGTGTGTGTGAATACACAGCAGGGGGGTTAAATCTCAGAAATCTGAGAAATGAGACCCAAACTCACACATACATATATGCATATATATACATATATACATACATACCTATATATATACATTTATACACTCACATACCCATACACATATACCCACACACTCATATACATATATACATACATATACAGTATATATATACATAAATACGCATGTGTATCAACATAAAAATCAATTCAAAATTCATTTAAAATACTGAAATAAAACAGAAAATACTGTTCATTCCTGAACAGTGGGGTAAACCCAAAATCAACACCAAAACCTAGCTAATACCCTAATCTAATGGTTGGTAATCATGTCCCTAGGTATACTCGTGTCCCTCGTGTCCATAATTGTCCACCACGACATGACACGGCATGTCCAGTGGTCAAAATACCCAATCGGGTAAGTTTAGACACTGTGCAGTGACACATCGTCGTACAGAGATGCACACGCGTGTAGGACACGACACAAGTGTCCATAGGTCTCATGCACACGTGTATAGGTTCGCCTAGGGTCAGGCTAGGTGTTCCACAGCCTGATATGTGTCCAAGTGTCGTACAGTATCGTGTCCGATCCCGTATCAGACCCTAATTTCTATGTGTGTGCTGTCAGTATAAATTTGATGCACCCACGAATTTGTGTCCGACACAACACTAGAAGACACAAAACTTGGGGGGCATATTCGCAGATATTGCCCCTCGTGTCCACCAAGTGTCACCGCTCCACGTGTCGTGTTGTGTCCTACGTGAGCCCCGAACAGCAGGGGATTGAACGCGCGCGTGGAGCAGTCTCGTGCAGCGAGGACAGAGCCTCGTGGATACGACACATGCACGGATACGTGTCGTGCTTGTGTCAGGGTATAGCCTAGGTCTAGGGCTAGGGTTTAGGCCTGACACTTTGTGTCTACGTCGTGTCTAGACACGACACGAAGGCCGTGTCAGTGCGTGTTTTAACACTGTGTACAGTGTATACTAAACCAGTGCGCGTGTGATTACGTGTCCGATACGACACAAGAGTATCTCAAACTCAAGGGGGGCTTGTCAGAGGGTGCCCCCACCTCTGTGCCAAGTGGCACGTGTCCACGTGTCCAATTCGTGGAGAAAATAGTGTCGGGTAGCAGGGGACAGTGCACTGTGTGTGCACATCGTATTTGTGTCCATTTTGGATACGGACACGACACGATAACGTGCTCAGTCCACTAGGGTTGTGACCTACAAGTCTAGGGCTACCCAAAAATGTATTTTTTTTTGGAAAACAACAACTTTTATTCCTAAGTGGCATTTCACCAAACACTGTAATTTAAACATAGATACGTGTCCGACATAGACACCAAACCAAACCTATTTCCTACCAAACTTGACCCACAGCTAGGGTATACCTATATGCATGCGATTATGAAGAGAAAACACAATATTAACTAGGTTTGAGGGTGTTTACCTATGAGTGCAAATCCTCAATAATATGCCTCTTTGAATGAAAACTTCCTTCAACTCCCAATGTCCAAAGCTTCACAAATCCTTGCTAACAAGCCATAACTGGTATCCTCTAGTGTAGAAGAGTCCAATGCAAGAAACTAGGCTCAATTTGGAGTCAAAATGATTAAATGGTGAAGGGTTGAAATTGTAGGGAAAACTAGGTTTTAAGTGTAATGAAAAGAGGCTTGAATGAAGGGGGGTGTGTTTATATGGAAGGGGGTATGGGTTGGCTGCCATGGGGGGGGGGGGTGTAGGGTAGATATTTAGGGTTTCTACCCCCTTGCAAACTTAGCTTCTAAGTCTTGGACCAAGTAGATAAATATTTAGGTTTCTAGGAAATATCTTAGATAGGTAATATCTAGATATTTGTAAACTAGATGTTTATACATAAAGCTAACATCCTCTACTTAGTCTTCTAGGTTAGTTACTAACCTCTAGATTAGGCTAAACTAGGTTAAGGGCTAACATGACACTAATCAACTAATTAAATAATAATAAATCACATAAATCCAAATAATTCTAAATAAATTCTAATAAATTACCAAAATACCCTTTTGACTAAAAAGTGGTAATTTGATATCCTAATCACATGGTTAGGCTTACCTGGTCATGGTTAGTCTCTAGGTTATAAAATCTCTAGGGTTTACACTAGGGTTATACTAGTAAAATCACAAAGTCATAAGCCATGACTTAGAAAATAGTTTTAAACTATCTAAAAATCACCAAAATTCATAACATGACTAAATCACCATTATTTAATAATAAAAATAATAAAATTTTAAAATATTCCAATTTTAGAAATCTGGGTGTTACAAGTCTACCCTCCTTAGAAAAATTTCGTCCTCGAAATTAAGATAGTCGTACTCCTCCTAGGTAAAACCCCAGTCAATCAGAGTCAAAAGATAACATGCAATCATAGTCCTACTGGTCGTGATTTTACAGTCTTGAATAGGGTAACTATACTATCTAGTATCACAAGCATATCCTGACATGTACTAATGGAATCACACAACAAGATGGGAAAGGAAGGACAGAAAAGACAAACCTGCTAACCCGTCACCTACAGCGTTGGTCTCCTCGACCGTCATCGCAAATGCTCCACCCCTCTGGTGCTGAGCTACAGGTGGCCTAGCTCCCTCAAAAGGAGGTGCAAAGGGACAGTCTATCTTCTGGTGGGTATCAGACCCACAGGTATAGAAAACCTTCAGCCTCTTCCTACACTGCTCCCTGGTGTGTTTCTGCTTCCTGCAGTATGAACAACTGATCGTCTTCGGGTCCTGACCCCGATACTGATGCTGCACCTGCTGAAATGGCCTCTGCTGCTGATGCTAAAAGTGTGGCCCCTTACAGTATACACACAAAGCTCCCTTCTGCTGCTGCCGGGGTCCCGGGGCTCTAACTGGCGGGGTCGAATGATGTGTTGTGGGAGGACGATATGTCTGCTGGTGTGGCGTCGGCACTTTCTGCTGGAAAGCCTGACGCTTGGAGGGTCCCTCAATGTGTACAGAAGCCGGCCTCTTGCAAGACAGAAGACACTCCTCTATACTCCGGGCTAACTCTAAGCTCTGGTAGTAGTCAGTCATACCGTTCGCCACTATAAGAATGCCAATGTCTGGAACTAGACCATGGCAAAACCTACGCGCCATCTCCTCAGGGTCAGCAACCAAACTAGGAGCAAAACGGCTCAGGCGACTAAACTCTACCGCATACTCATCAACAGAACGGGTCCCCTGCTGGATGTTCTGGAATCGTAGCCCCATGGCTACCCTAGCGGTGGTCGAGAAGAATTTCTTCTTGAACTGGGTCTTGAACTGATTCCAAGTGGCTCTCCCTCTCGCGAATAGTGGCTCATTCCGGAACCAAACTCCTGCCAAGTCTATCAGCAGAAATTCCGCTGCCTCGACCTGGAGGTCATCCGGCATCCTAACTCCAAGGAGCTTCCTCTCTACCAAGTCTAACCAGTCATCTGCTACTACTATGCCCTCAGTCCCTAAGAACTCCTTGGGGTTCAGACCCATGAAGTCCTTGATCGTCTTCGCTCTCTGTCGCGGCTCTACAGGTGGTGGGACCACGGTACGTTCCTCAGAATGCTCCATGCTCTGGCAGAGTAGGGTGGTCTACTCCTGATGGGTTGCTAGGAACCCCTGGATCAGAGTGAGCAGTTGGTTCCCGTCGAGTGTGACGAAAGCCTTGGTAGGTATAGTGATAGGGGGTGGTGAAAGTATTGGGTCCTGCTGGGACTGTGATATGGAAGGTGGTGGAGGCATCTGGGTTTGTGGATCTGTGGAGTGGGAAAATGTGGTAGGTGGAGGTGTATCAGTTAACTGGTCAGCTGACTGGATGGGGAGCGTGCCATTCTCAGGTGTAACATACTGGGATGAATGAGTAAGTACCATCTAATTACAATAAAAGGACTTGTAAGGACTCTTTAAAGTAAAACAATTATAGACAAGAAAATCTAATTATAATAGCAAGCATGTGATGTATTTTCTATGTCGCAATCCTAGTATTCCTCTAGGTGTTCTAAGCGTCATTCCTAATGTTGTCTAATTACCTTAAGTTTTTAATTGCAGGCATGCTTGGTACAATAACGTAACCAAACAATTTAGTCTCGACCTGCATGGGCCACCACTAAAAACGTGTCACGACCCACACCCTGTATAGGGGCACAAGAAGTGGGTACGTCCAGCCTACGCCGCATTGTCGGCGGTAGAAAGCTGTCCTAGGTTGCTAACTAATCTCATGCAGTGTATATAATGTACTTGTCCAGATATCAGCTCCGAATGGAGGATAAGTAAAGGATATGATATACTCAATCATAGTCTAAAACACGATAAGATAACACAGAAGTTATACCTAAGAAATTAAAGACAACAACAACTAACTACTAAAATAATACAACAATGTCTCAAACCAACTTAATACAAACTCAATATCTTAACTTTAATACAACAAGTCAAAACATGAAAGCTAAAGTAGTCTACTAGCTAATCTCCTGAATCACTCTTGAGAGTCGGGACCAAAGGTAGCTAATCCCTCGCCAGGTCCATGGCAAGTAGGGCATGTGTCCTCAGGATTATCATCTGTAATATTTTTAACAGGTCCAATCAGGACAGGAACGAGTACAACTCATCTAGAAAAACCCAAGTAAATGACAAAGAACTATAAAGCAGTTATAGACAGTTTTATTGATAAGCATGGCAGTTTTATACAGGTAATGATGGCATAGAGAAACAGTAAGATACAAGAAAAGAAAGGTAACTAAAATAAGAGAAGAATCATGGCAATAAAGACTGTAATAAAAGCTAACTGAACTAGAATAACATGTATGAGTCCAGACAGTATGATATAAGTCTAATGTAATCCCAGTGTGAGTCTAGTCCATATAATCTGATACCCGATGATTTTCGGTACAAGATGAGTCCAAAAGTGATCAATGAATCCAGGGTGAGTCCAACTATGATCTAACAGTGTGTTTTAAAATACCGAGGTCGACTTGTAAACGGCTGTAGGTATCAGGCACATCTCTCACTGATCGGGCAAGAGATGGCTATGCTTCCGGTAGATTCCAGTAGGAGATTCCGGATTTGGGGTGTGTCTACATGTCTTACTCAATATTTTTCCGCCCAGCAAGTGAATCCAAAATCGACAAAAGAATCGAGATGAGTCTGGCCAATACATGATGATTCCAGAAATGATTCCGGAATGATTCCAATGACTCCAGTAATAGAGGCCAGCAAGTAAGGTATGTGTCGATACATGAATCCAGAAATATCCATACATGTTGATACAGAGAATCACATAGAACTAACTAGAACTGAAATACAGTAATTGACAAATAAATGAGAGAACTATCAGAGAATGTACTTGCCTGATACTCTGAAAAGAGTAGTGTAATATCAGATGTCTGTACCAGGGTCACAATGTCCTAAAATAGAGCAATACAGTTACGACCTGTCTAATATGAAGGTAAATAAAATCTACAATGTAATCTACATAATTTCTAAGCCAATCTAGGTCAAAGTCAAACTTGGTCAACTCTTCAATCAAACTAAGTCAAATTAAGTCATACTAGGTCACAAGAAGTTAAACTAAGTCATACAAGGTCAAACAAGGTTAACCAAGTCTAATCTAGGTTAAAGTCAACTCTTGGTCAAACATTCTAGCCAAACTAGTCAAGTTATCTAGGGTTTAGTCAATAATGGTCAAACTAGGTCAAAGTCTAGACTAACTAAGATTTTGGTTAATCATAGATTAGTCAATAAGGTAATTAGGTCAATGGTCAACTCTTAAGGCTAACTCAAACCAATCATAGGCTATCATGTCTTAGGATACCTAAGATAATATACCACAAAGCTAAGGCATAACCAATTATCTATACAAAGTATATCACACATAAATACATGTATATAATACCAACCTTAATCCTATAATCAAGCTAATCCCATACTCCAACTCAAGTCATGACTCAACTCTAAGTATCTCACTTAACCCCATACATATCTTAATCTACTTAGGACTACCCTCATTATCCATATGGTTAACCTAATCATCTAGTTAGGGTTTAGTCAAATAGTCCTCCTAAGTTCATCCAAGTCATTTCTAGGTCAATTAGTTCAAGGTTGACCTATAGTTGACTTTGGTCAACAATGGTCAACAAGGGTCAACTATCTAGTCAAACTAGGTCTACTAGACCTAATGGTTAATTCTAACTTGCTACTAACCATAGGCTAGTAATTCTAGGGCACTAAGACATATATACATAGGCCATATGCTAAGACATCAAGTTTATAACATATATGTATACATATCTAATTTATATACCCAACTATATATATAATACCATAATTTATTTATTTATATATATATATATATATATATATATATATATATATATATATATATATATATATATATATACACCCATACACATCCATATAACCATATGTAGCTAAACATACATAATACCCACATATAACCCCTCTATATATAATGCCTATATATATATATATATATATATATATATATATATATATATATATATATATATATATATATATATATATATGATACACTATATATAATACTCTATATATATATGTATACTACATATAGAGAGAGAGTGAAAGGATAGTGAGAGTGTGTGTGCACAAGAGTGAGTGAGAGTGTGAGGGTGTGAGGTTGTGGCAGTGGTGTGTGTGTGTGAATACACAGCAGGGGGGGGGGTTAAATCTCAGAAATCTGAGAAATGAGACCCAAACTCACACATACATATATGCATATATATACATATATACATACATACCTATATATATACATTTATACACTCACATACCCATACACATATACCCACACACTCATATACATATTGTCACCCCCAGTTTTTCAAATTAGGGGTATTTTCGTCATTTTCAAGTTTTAAAATATTTTAGGAATTTTATTTGATTTTATATGATTTTTAGGAATTTATTTGAGTCGGTTTGAATTTTATCCAATTCGGACCCAATTTGGAGACCCGGGTAGCCTGGACCCTAGTGGGACCCACATACTAGCTGGGCTTGGCCCACATGACACCCCTAACTAGGTTAGAAATCCAAAACCACAATCCCATGGTCTAATTTGTTAATTAGAGGCTTAATTGATCATTAGTGAACCAAACCAAGTCAAACCCATTCCAAAACAAACCAAACCAACCCAAACTTAACCTATTGGGTTTGGGGGCCTATTGGGTCTCCACCCAAACCCAATAGGGGGCCTTAGGTGGCCGGCCATGAAGTAAACCCCCCCCCCCTCTTCACTTCATTAATTCTCTCTATCTCTCTCCACTTCATTTCTTCTTCAAGTTCTTCTCCTCCTTCTTCAAGAACACCCCAACCTAGGTATGCTCTCTAACCCCCCATTAACTCCTCCTTTATTTTAGTTTCCTTCATTAATGTTGTAGAGGATGCTCTCCTCTTCATTTTGCCCCCTAACTTGTTAGGTTTCCCATTAATTCTAGTTGTAGGTTGGTTAGGGGTTTTTCATATATATATATATATATATATATGTGTGTATGTATGTATGTATATATATATATTTATGTGTTGTGTGGTGTTGAGATGATGGTGGTGATGAGGTTGTGTCATGGTGGTTGTGTGTGAGAGTAGAGAGTGGTGATGGTGTTGTGTTTGTGTGTGTGTGAGAGGAGTGTGTTGTGTGTGAAGGTGGTGGTGAGGTTGTGATAGTGGTGGTGATGGTGGTATTTGTGTGTGTATGTGTCTATATATGTATATGTGTGTGTATCTATATATATGTATGTGTGTGTGTTATATATATTTAGTTATAGATATATATATATAGATAGATAGATAGCTATATATAGATGTATATATATATATATATATATGTATAGATATATATATATAGAGATAGGTAGAGAGAGAAGTAGAAGGAGAATAAGAAGAAGATGAAGTAGCAGCTGCAGCAGCAATAGGATGCAGCAGCAGCAGCAGCAGCAAGCAGGAGCTGCAGCAGCAGCAGCTTGCAGTTGCAGCAGCAGCAGCAGTAGCAGCAGCAGCTAGAGCAGCAGTAGCAGCAGCAGCTAGCAGCTCTTTCCCCCCCCCATTGTGACCCCCTAGCACCCTATAAACCCCCCACTTAGTATATATATGTAGGTATATATATATAGATATATATATGTTGATATAGAGAAGTTTAGACAAGGAAATTAGAGGTAGAGAGGGAAAGAGAGTTTAAGATTTAGAAGAGTTTAAGGATTTAGAATTAGAGAGGGAAGCTAGGGAAATAAGGAAATTAAAGAAGAATAGGAGGGAGGAGTAAGAAGAGGAATTAGAGAAGAAGAGGGAGATTAGAGGAGTTGAGAAGAAGGGAAATTAGAATCGAGAATCAAGAAGGGTTAGAATCAAAAATCAAAAGAGAAGGTTTTAGTTAGAAATCGAGTTAGAGGGCGAATTTGAGCCCGGAGCGTCGGATCGCGACGAAACTTGGCATAGGCCTAGAAAATGTGATTTAGATTTTGCGGGTAAGCTCCCGGGTGGAAATCGGGGTCATAGGGCGCCGGTATCGCGCCGTGTCAGTGCGTATCTCGAAATATTCGAGATTTCTGCAATAGGCCGTAAGGTGGACCAAACGTCCACTTTACTTAGGTATTTTGGTAGATAACGAACCTATAGGATAGTACCCTACTACCCTAGGGAGATCGGGTCAAAATAAGTAGCGTAGGTAGGCTATCTAGATTAGCGCCGTGGGTAGAATTTTGCCCTTAAAAGGGTAAATTAGGGAATTGGCCCACGGCCAAGAATTTAGTTTCCAAGTCCAAGATGGACTTGGATATGGATTGTATAGGTTGATAAGGAGTAGGATTAGCTGTCTAAACCTAGTCTTGGACCCGGTTGACCACGGTTGACTTTTTGGACTAAAAGTCAACTATGGGTCAACACTTTACCCAATTTGGTCCCAAATTCCATCCAACTTGGACCGTTGACTAAAAGTCAACTATTAGTCACCAGTGACCTAGAGTTGACCTAGTGTTGACCTCGAGTTGACCAGAATTGACCCGTTGACCAAAAGTCAACGGTAAGCCAATTTTCGACCTAGTTTGATTCGGATGGATTTCCAATGTCCTTCCATGACCAAGTATGACCCAACTAGAGTTGTCTTGGCCTCGTATGACTTTGTTAGGTCTAATATGACTTAGATTGACCCCGTACAATCTAGTTTGACCTTGTTCGACCTAGATTGACTTAGTTTGACGTGTCTTGACCTATTTTGACTCAGTATGACTTAATTTTACTTCCAAACCATTATATTGATACAGTATTCCATCTATAGGTCCTCGAGGCACTGATCTTGGACTCAGTCGACTTATCCATCACAGTACAGGTGAGTACATTCTCTGATAATATTTCTGTTTTATGATATCGTCTTTGTTTCTAGTATTTAGTGCAGATTATCCTTGTTCTCTTGACACATTGTTCACACGGATTGATATTTGTCTGGATCCCGTCATAAGATGTTATTCCTCTTATATATGGTATACACTGGGCAAGTCTACATTGTTTATTGTTCATTGTATAGATACGATTCCTGCGAAGGCTAGCTACCCTCTCAGAGAATATGTATCATGACGTGTCATGACTGGATCCACTATATTGGTCAGGGATGGGGGTGTTAGCGTAGATATGTGATCAATACCCCACAGATATTGTATCATCATTGTATAGTGTTAATCATACACTCACGTATGATTAGCCAGGCCAAACATTGTATCAAGTTCTAAGCCGGTCACATGTTGAAACTAGTGCTAAACTCACATAGATATAGTTCCAGATTCTTGTACATGATTTATACTGTTTTTCCCTGTTCTTACATTCAGATTACAGTCTTGATATGCCTTACCATGATTCATGTACACACTATTTATCTCGTAGATTCTCTCTATTTACTGCTACATTTTCAATATCGTCTAACTAGAACTGTTATGGAGGTTTGTGCTCGTTCCATCCTGACTGGATATGTTGACAAAATTTTACAGATAGTGGCGAGGAGGATTGTCCTACCTACTACGGTCCGGTTGACGTAGTGGGCATAGACTTGGAGACCTTGGTTCAGCAGGGCTTAGCTCCGCCCGACGAGCCTTTAGCTTAGTTTAGTTAGGTTAGACATTTTGGACTGGACCTTGTCTCCAGCTTGCTACTTGTTATTTTATTATATTCTGGGACTGTATTAGAGACTTGGACTGTATATATTCTTGTGTTGGACTTGACAGGTTATATATTATTTTATCGTCTTGTTGTCTTTTCATTTCAGTCTTTACTTTGTTATCTTAGAGTCGTGATTGAGTACTCGTATATATATTCATTGCTTGTCCTCCGTTCGGAGTTGACCATGGACTTGACAGGTTTTTGTTATATATATAAACTGTTTAGAAGTAGAAAATCCACAGCGTTCCACGCCGATTTTTCGGTGAGGGCTGGGCGTTGTCGCGTCACGTGCCCTTTTAGCGGGCGCGGGTCGTGACATGTTTTAGTGGTGGCCCACGTAGGTCCTGAAGTCGCAATTAGTGCGATGTCGTAGTGGCGCTCGACTTAGAGTGCTATTACGAGCCTGCGGTACGTATCTAGGATAGGCTATAGGCTAAGAGTACTCAATCACAGTAGGATCTTTCCTTGCTTATCTTGCTTACCGTCTTTGATATCGATTTACTGCTTTCTAGCTGTCCTCCTTTGATATTGCCTTCATGTGCCATATTGATATCTTCTTCTTAATTTGTCTCCAGGATATTAATGACTCATTCTCCTGGCGAGGGGCTCGGGGAGACGGAGAGGTCTGCCACTTCTGGTGGACAGGCTCCGGTTACTTCCCCGGCTGATGGGACTTCTGTTGGGGCTCTTGGGGGTACTCCTCCAGCTACCTCTATGACCATCCCTGGGGCCATTGCGGGTACTCTTCCCGTAGTGCCAGGGGCTATAGTGGGAGCTGCGGCGGGTATTCTTCCTCCTCAGCAGGGGACTCCTCCGGTGATGATGGGAGCTATTCCTCCATTGCCTCCTCTGCCCACAGACATGGGGCAGATGCTAGCGTTCTTCCACCAGGTGCTTGAGTCCCAGCGGGCTCAGCACGAGGCTCAGCACGAGGCTCAGTTGAGGCAGACAGAGGTTATACGCCAGGGCATGGAGGATGCGCACAGATTGGCTATGGCGGCAGTGGAGCGTCAGGCTCCACAGAGGGAGGTTCAGCAGCAGCAGCAGCCGAAGATCGGGGATATTCATGCTTTCAAGAAGCTTGGTCCGAGGGATTTCAAGGGGACTGAGGGCATTATCTATGCAGATGATTGGCTCGAGGATACCGAGCGCCAGATGGGGGCCTGCCGCCTGGCAGCCGACCTGAGGGTCGAGGCGGTTGGGTTGCAGTTGTTAGATATTGCCCGGACATGGTTCCGGAATGAGCCGGCTCTTGCAGGAGAGGGCCATACTTGGGCAGAGTTCAGGACCTTGTTCAGAGAGAAGTTCTTTTCCCCTACGGACAAGATTGGCCTGGTGCGGCAGTTCCAGAACCTGCAGCAGGACAGTATGACCGTAGAGGAGTATGCGGCGGAGTTCAGCCGGCTGAGCCGATATGCCGAGTACATGGTGAGTGACCCGGTGATCCGAGCGGAGCGCTTCAGGGAGGGATTGGCATGGGATATCAAGTTCCAGATCCCTTCTTTCTACGCGACATATGCGGAGGTTTACGCAGAGGCTCGGAAGGTGGAGAGGGAGTTGGGCTTGAAGCCCAAGAGGGACCGTGATCAGTTTTCGGGGACTACTAGCAGCGCGGGGGCTGCTAAGCGTCCTCAACTCCAGCATCATTCTATTCCGCAATACTCGCAGCAGATTCCTGCTCCGATCAGGGCACCAGTTCAGCAGGTGCCCCGGCAGCAGCAGCAGGGACCGATGCAGCAGGCACCTACTTGCCACTACTGCAAGAGGTCCGGACATCTCTGGGAGGTTTGCAGGAGACGTTTGGGATTGTGCCTATACTGTGGCACCGAGGGGCATCAGGCGAGGGATTGTCCTTCGAACCATCGCCGTGCAGCTCAGGGAGCACAGGGTAGGCCACCTATGGCACCGCATCACGCCCTCCACCAGCAGCGGGATATACCCCGCCAGGACAGGGCTTTTGCGATGACAGTTGAGGATCCTGCACGCATTGGACTAGGAGGTAGGGTCTTGCTCTTTCTTTTACCTGTTCTTTCTAACTAAAACCCCTCGTACCTATTCTTTTCGCCCATTGATTGATGATTGCTTTCTTAGTACCTTTAGTTTGCATATGTGATGATCATGCTAGATTAAATAGAAAACCCCAATGAAGACTGCAATAACATGATACTATAGAGATTTAAAACCATGCATGTGTTCTGATTTTCTAGATTACATGTTATATAACTTAGGATAAAATTTAGTAGACCTTGATTGTTGGGTGCTTGACCTAGAGAAGAGTACGACCGTTTGAATTTCGAGGACGAAATTTTTTAAGGAGGGTAGATTTGTCACCCCCAGTTTTTCAAATTAGGGGTATTTTCGTCATTTTCAAGTTTTAAAATATTTTAGGAATTTTATTTGATTTTATATAATTTTTAGGAATTTATTTGAGTCGGTTTGAATTTTATCCAATTCGGACCCAATTTGGAGACCCGGGTAGCCTGGACCCTAGTGGGACCCACATACTAGCTGGGCTTGGCCCACATGACACCCCTAACTAGGTTAGAAATCCAAAACCACAATCCCATGGTCTAATTTGTTAATTAGAGGCTTAATTGATCATTAGTGAACCAAACCAAGTCAAACCCATTCCAAAACAAACCAAACCAACCCAAACTTAACCTATTGGGTTTGGGGGCCTATTGGGTCTCCACCCAAACCCAATAGGGGGCCTTAGGTGGCCGGCCATGAAGTAAACCCCCCCCCCTCTTCACTTCATTAATTCTCTCTATCTCTCTCCACTTCATTTCTTCTTCAAGTTCTTCTCCTCCTTCTTCAAGAACACCCCAACCTAGGTATGCTCTCTAACCCCCCATTAACTCCTCCTTTATTTTAGTTTCCTTCATTAATGTTGTAGAGGATGCTCTCCTCTTCATTTTGCCCCCTAACTTGTTAGGTTTCCCATTAATTCTAGTTGTAGGTTGGTTAGGGGTTTTTCATATATATATATATATATATATGTGTATGTATGTATGTATATATATATATATATTTATGTGTTGTGTGGTGTTGAGATGATGGTGGTGATGAGGTTGTGTCATGGTGGTTGTGTGTGAGAGTAGAGAGTGGTGATGGTGTTGTGTTTGTGTGTGTGTGAGAGGAGTGTGTTGTGTGTGAAGGTGGTGGTGAGGTTGTGATAGTGGTGGTGATGGTGGTATTTGTGTGTGTATGTGTCTATATATATGTATATGTGTGTGTATCTATATATATGTATGTGTGTGTGTTATATATATTTAGTTATAGATATATATATATAGATAGATAGATAGCTATATATAGATGTATATATATATATATATATATGTATAGATATATATATAGAGAGATAGGTAGAGAGAGAAGTAGAAGGAGAATAAGAAGAAGATGAAGTAGCAGCTGCAGCAGCAATAGGATGCAGCAGCAGCAAGCAGGAGCTGCAGCAGCAGCAGCTTGCAGTTGCAGCAGCAGCAGCAGTAGCAGCAGCAGCTAGAGCAGCAGTAGCAGCAGCAGCTAGCAGCTCTTTCCCCCCCCATTGTGACCCCCTAGCACCCTATAAACCCCCCACTTAGTATATATATGTAGGTATATATATATAGATATATATATGTTGATATAGAGAAGTTTAGACAAGGAAATTAGAGGTAGAGAGGGAAAGAGAGTTTAAGATTTAGAAGAGTTTAAGGATTTAGAATTAGAGAGGGAAGCTAGGGAAATAAGGAAATTAAAGAAGAATAGGAGGGAGGAGTAAGAAGAGGAATTAGAGAAGAAGAGGGAGATTAGAGGAGTTGAGAAGAAGGGAAATTAGAATCGAGAATCAAGAAGGGTTAGAATCAAAAATCAAAAGAGAAGGTTTTAGTTAGAAATCGAGTTAGAGGGCGAATTTGAGCCCGGAGCGTCGGATCGCGACGAAACTTGGCATAGGCCTAGAAAATGTGATTTAGATTTTGCGGGTAAGCTCCCGGGTGGAAATCGGGGTCATAGGGCGCCGGTATCGCGCCGTGTCAGTGCGTATCTCGAAATATTCGAGATTTCTGCAATAGGCCGTAAGGTGGACCAAACGTCCACTTTACTTAGGTATTTTGGTAGATAACGAACCTATAGGATAGTACCCTACTACCCTAGGGAGATCGGGTCAAAATAAGTAGCGTAGGTAGGCTATCTAGATTAGCGCCGAGGGTAGAATTTTGCCCTTAAAAGGGTAAATTAGGGAATTGGCCCACGGCCAAGAATTTAGTTTCCAAGTCCAAGATGGACTTGGATATGGATTGTATAGGTTGATAAGGAGTAGGATTAGCTGTCTAAACCTAGTCTTGGACCCGGTTGACCACGGTTGACTTTTTGGACTAAAAGTCAACTATGGGTCAACACTTTACCCAATTTGGTCCCAAATTCCATCCAACTTGGACCGTTGACTAAAAGTCAACTATTAGTCACCAGTGACCTAGAGTTGACCAGAATTGACCCGTTGACCAAAAGTCAACGGTAAGCCAATTTTCGACCTAGTTTGATTCGGATGGATTTCCAATGTCCTTCCATGACCAAGTATGACCCAACTAGAGTTGTCTTGGCCTCGTATGACTTTGTTAGGTCTAATATGACTTAGATTGACCCCGTACAATCTAGTTTGACCTTGTTCGACCTAGATTGACTTAGTTTGACGTGTCTTGACCTATTTTGACTCAGTATGACTTAATTTTACTTCCAAACCATTATATTGATACAGTATTCCATCTATAGGTCCTCGAGGCACTGATCTTGGACTCAGTCGACTTATCCATCACAGTACAGGCGAGTACATTCTCTGATAATATTTCTGTTTTATGATATCGTCTTTGTTTCTAGTATTTAGTGCAGATTATCCTTGTTCTTTTGACACATTGTTCACACGGATTGATATTTGTCTGGATCCCGTCATAAGATGTTATTCCTCTTATATATGGTATACACTGGGCAAGTCTACATTGTTTATTGTTCATTGTATAGATACGATTCCTGCGAAGGCTAGCTACCCTCTCAGAGAATATGTATCATGACGTGTCATGACTGGATCCACTATATTGGTCAGGAATGGGGGTGTTAGCGTAGATATGTGATCAATACCCCACAGATATTGTATCATCATTGTATAGTGTTAATCATACACTCACGTATGATTAGCCAGGCCAAACATTGTATCAAGTTCTAAGCCGGTCACATGTTGAAACTAGTGCTAAACTCACATAGATATAGTTCCAGATTCTTGTACATGATTTATACTGTTTTTCCCTGTTCTTACATTCAGATTACAGTCTTGATATGCCTTACCATGATTCATGTACACACTATTTATCTCGTAGATTCTCTCTATTTACTGCTACATTTTCAATATCGTCTAACTAGAACTGTTATGGAGGTTTGTGCTCGTTCCATCCTGACTGGATATGTTGACAAAATTTTACAGATAGTGGCGAGGAGGATTGTCCTACCTACTACGGTCCGGTTGACGTAGTGGGCATAGACTTGGAGACCTTGGTTCAGCAGGGCTTAGCTCCGCCCGACGAGCCTTTAGCTTAGTTTAGTTAGGTTAGACATTTTGGACTGGACCTTGTCTCCAGCTTGCTACTTGTTATTTTATTATATTCTGGGACTGTATTAGAGACTTGGACTGTATATATTCTTGTGTTGGACTTGACAGGTTATATATTATTTTATCGTCTTGTTGTCTTTTCATTTCAGTCTTTACTTTGTTATCTTAGAGTCGTGATTGAGTACTCGTATATATATTCATTGCTTGTCCTCCGTTCGGAGTTGACCATGGACTTGACAGGTTTTTGTTATATATATAAACTGTTTAGAAGTAGAAAATCCACAGCGTTCCACGCCGATTTTTCGGTGAGGGCTGGGCGTTGTCGCGTCACGTGCCCTTTTAGCGGGCGCGGGTCGTGACACATATATACATACATACATATACAGTATATATATACATAAATACGCATGTGTATCAACATAAAAATTAATTCAAAATTTATTTAAAATACTGAAATAAAACAGGAAATACTGTTCATTCCTGAACAGTGTGGTAAACCCAAAATCAACACCAAAACCTAGCTAATACCCTAATCTAATGGTCGATAATCGTGCCCCTAGGTATACTCGTGTCCCTCGTGTCCTTAAGTGTCCACCACGACGCGACACGGCGTGTCCAGTGGTCAAAATACCCAATCGGGTAAGTTCAGACACTGTGCAGTGACACAGCGTCGTGCAGAGATGCACACGCGTGTAGGACACGACACAAGTGTCCATAGGTCTCGTGCACACGTGTGTAGGTTTGCCTAGGGTCAGGCTAGGTGTCCCACAGCCTGAAACGTGTCCAAGTTTCGTACAGTGTCGTGTCCGAGCCTGTATTAGAGCCCAATTTCCACGTGTGTGCTGTCAGTGTAAATTTAATGCACCTATGAATTCGTGTCCGACACAACACTAGAAGACACGAAACTTGGGGGGCATGTTCGCAGACATTGCCCCCTCGTGTCCACCAAGTGTCACCCCTCCACGTGTTGTGTCGTGTCCTACGTGAGCCCCAAACAGCAGGGGACTGAACGCGCACGTGGCGCAGTCTCGTACAGCGAGGACAGTGCCTCGTGGACACGACACACGTACGGATACGTGTCGTGCTTGTGTCAGGGTATAGCCTAGGTCTAGGGCTAGGGTTTAGGCCTGACACTTTGTGTCCACGTCGTGTCTAGACACGACACGAAGGCCGTGTTAGTGCGTGTTTTAACACTGTGTGCAGTGTAGACCAAACCATTGTACGTGTGATTACGTGTCCGATACGACACGAGAGTGTCTCAAAATCAAGGGGGGCTTGTCAGAGGGTGCCCGCACCTTTGTGCCAAGTGGCACGTGTCCACGTGTCCAATTCGTGGAGAAAATAGTGTCGGGTAGCAGGGGACAGTGCACTGTGTGTGCACAGCGTGTTTGTGTCCATTTTGGACACGGACACGACATGATAACGTGCTCAGTCCACTAGGGTTGTGACCTACAAGTCTAGGGCTACCCAAAAATTTATTTTGGTTTGGAAAACAACAACTTTTATTCCTAAGTGGCATTTCACCAAACACTGTAATTTAAACATAGATACGTGTCCGATACGGACACCAAACCAAACCTATTTCTTACCAAACTTGACCCACAGCTAGGGTATACCTATATGCATGAGATTATGAAGAGAAAACACAATATTAACTAGGTTTGAGGGTGTTTACCTATGAGTGCAAAATCCTCAATAATAGGCCTTTTTGAATGAAAACCTCCTTCAACTCCCAATGTCCAAAGCTTCACAAATCCTTGCTAGCAAGCCATAACTGGTATCCTCTAGTGTAGGGGAGTCCAATGCAAGATACTAGGCTCAATTTGGAGTCAAAATGATTAAATGGTGAAGGGTTGAAGTTGTAGGGAAAACTAGGTTTTAAGTGTAATAAAAAGAGGCTTGAATGAATGGGGGTGTGTTTATATGGAAGGGGGTATGGGTTGGCTGCCATGGGGGGGTAGGGTAGATATTTATGGTTCTTACCACCTTGCAAACTTAGCTTCTAAGTCTTGGACCAAGTAGATAGATATTTAGGTTTCTAGGAAATATCTTAGATAGGTAATATCTAGATATTTGTAAACTAGATGTTTATACATAAAGCTAACATCCTCTACTTAGTCTTCTAGGTTAGTTACTAACCTCTAGATTAGGCTAAACTAGGTTAAGGGCTAACATGATACTAATCAACTAATTAAATAATAATAAATCACATAAATCCAAATAATTCCAAATAAATTCTAATAAATTACCAAAATACCCTTTTGACTAAAAAGTGGTAATTTGATATCCTAATCACATGGTTAGGCTTACCTGGTCATGGTTAGTCTCTAGGTTATGAAATCTCTAGGGTTTACACTAGGGTTATACTAGTAAAATCACAAAGTCATAAGCCACGACTTAGAAAATAGTTTTAAACTATCTAAAAATCACCAAAATTCATAACATGACTAAATCACCATTATATAATAATAAAAATAATATAATTTTAAAATATTCCAATTTCAGAAAACTGGGTGTTACACCCTCGGTCCCTAGAAAGTCTCTGGGGCTCATCTTCTGAAACTGCTCGATCCCCGGTGTCCTCGGCTGCTGAACCACTGGTCGAGTTGCGACCGTCGTAAGGGCCAGCTCCATGCCCCTGTCCTGTCGAGCCTGCTGTCGGTCCATGAACTGATGGAAGTACGCGAACATCTGCGCTGCATCCACCTGTCCTGTAGGCGACGGCTGCTGGAAAGGATCCTCTGGTATGACCGGGTCCTGCCTCCGAGTCGGTAGATGTATACCCCCTGCTGCAGCTGCCGAGGTCTCAATACGAGCAGAGGTGGCAGGAGCTGCAGTCCCCTGGCCTCGCTGTACCGGCTGAGAGGTAGCAGTCCCCTCTATAGCATCCTCATGAATGGCACGCTGCGATCGAGTCTCTACCATCCTGAAGATAGACAAACAAAAGTATCAATTTCTGAAAAAGAAGCAAAATAACAAAGGCGGACAGTTAAAATTCAAAGGATCAGCTGACAATATGGATTTAGATGGCAATAAAAGAATTTTTCCTAAAGTGATTGAGTACCTTATAATTAATGTCCTATATCCTACTGCAGGCTGTAGTGATACTCTAATTCGAATACC
Source organism: Iris pallida (assembly GCA_029216955.1). NCBI lineage: Eukaryota > Viridiplantae > Streptophyta > Magnoliopsida > Asparagales > Iridaceae > Iris > Iris pallida. Next base: position 14,664,683 of record JANAVB010025999.1, on the reverse strand, counting down.
ACTACACTTCTAGTCTAGACCTGCATGGGCCACCACTAAAAATGTGTCACGACCCGCACCCTAGAGTAAGGGCACGAGACGTGGGTACGTCCAGCCTACGCCACAGTGTCGGCGGTAGAACGCTGTCCTAGGTCAACATACATCTAACAATATATTTCTAAACAGTTTATACTCCCTGAATGGGGGTGACATAGCAGTAATAAACTTAATCACAACTAAAGAAGAGATAGCACGATATGAAATAGAACTCAAGGAACAAATAGATGAAAAGTAGTCTAAGATAATCCCAGCAAATATCCAGAAGTACAAGGTCTCAGATACAGAATGAAAGAATATATACAACTCTGAACTCAGAATAAAGTCTAGCTAAAACATGTCTCAAGACTACATAAAAGAGGATAAGCCTAACTAATCTAGTCTAGGCAATCGGGGTGATGTCCTCAGCTAGAGCTGGGTCCTCATGAGGGTCCAGCTCGCAGGTGTCATCTAAGGCTGTCCCGTAGTAAGTATCCAGACAAGCCTCCTCCTCGTCCTCTGTAATATTTTCAATAGGTCCAGTCAGGACAGGAGCGAGTACAGTACATCTCAACAGTTCATAGCAGGTTAAAAGATATAATCATGTAGTAAAGTAAGATACAAGTACTGAAAGAAGTACAGTATGTAAACAGAGAGAGAAAGCTGTAATAGAAATATCTACTATAAATAGAGAACTAACATGTGGCTAGTGAGTCAGAGTACAATATATACATGTAAATGGCATAGGAGATTCTGATGCTACACTATGGAAGAGATTCTGATACTACACTACTTGGATAGTATTCACATGTCTATTTCTACTCCCCCGTACCCCCAATCAGTACACAAGGATCCAAACAGGTTATGTTATGATTCTATGTAATAGCCCCGAAGGGTGGTAAGCCCCCGAAGGGTGGTACATAGTAGTCCCAAGAATGGAGAATCTAGAAGATTCTAGGATACCCAGTAAATGGGATAAGAGATTCTAGGAGACTCTGTGATCATAAGGGTATATGTCATAAGTGATCAAAGAACCTGTGAAGCATAGTGATACGTCATGTAAGTGAAACGCACAGAACATGTAGTACCCGATGCTCCCTAAGGATAACATTTCAAGAAGGGATCCGTATAGTACTAATCCGTGTGACCAATATGACAGTAACAAGTAAAGTAATTTAATGCAGGAAATAATTCTAAGCAGGATATGAAATGATCAAAGAATGTACTCCCCTGGTATCTGAGTGTCCAATATGAAAGTACTGTCCGAGGAGTGGTGTCTGGCTCCTAATCAGAACAGCACAAGTCACAACAAGTCCAAAATGGAATAATGAAGTCCTACTATGCATTCTACATGATTCTAGGTCAATCTAGGCCAAAGTCAACTCTTGGTCAACTCTGGTCAATACTAGAAGTCAAACTAGGTCAACCAAGTCCAGACTAGGTCAAACTAGTCTATACTAGTCTAACAAGGCTATACTAGGTCCAAATAACTGTACAAGCCCAATCTAGGCTCACCAAGCTATGCTACATTACTTAGGCCTATTCTTTAACACATGAACATATTTTACCTAGGTATAATACATACATAAGTTGTATATATATGTGACATACACATACACTTGTATAACCCACACATCCCATGTAGATATCTAGACTAGATAACCAAAATACACAACCACCAATTACATATATATATATACATTACCTCTATATATATTACCCATAGCAAATAATCACATAGAGAAAATAGGATACCATAGAGAGGGAAACAGAAATGTGTGTGTGGGTGTGTCATATATGTGTGTACATGAAAGGGAGGGAGGAGGACTGTGTGTGTATGAAATGTTGTGTCAAGAGAGTGATGTGTGATATGTAAAAGTGTAGCAGGACTAAGGGCTGAACTTATAGGCAGTATATGAATAGGGTTCAAGTTATTACAAAGCAGTCCACAAGCCTAAACATTCCCAGATTTCAAAACCTAATCTCAGATTTTAATTTAAGGGAATCATTCCATTTGCAGTTAAGGAAACAGGGAAATGGAAGAAAACCAATTTCAAGACTCAAAACCTGAGTTTAAATTCAGTTTTCACACACCACTTGAATCTCAGGTTTTAGTCTATACTAAATCTCAGATTTCAGATTATGAAGAGCAATGCAAACTAATGAAAAGAAAAAATCAGTGTTCAAACAACCTGGGAATGAAATCCCCAACCACTGCTCCTGGAGACTGAAATCAGTCCCAGGTTTCAGTCTCCAGTTCAGTCCCTACTCAGGTTCATACCACATGGGGAAACACCCAAATATCATAAAGAACACAAAAGAAAAAACAGTGTAAAATAGTCACTGTTATCAGTTTCAGCCATAAAGCCAAACCCAATTCAGTCAATACATGCCTACATTCTCAGGTATTAATGAACCTGGATTCAGACAATCCTATCAGTCCCATACTCCTACAGTGAATGCATTGTTATTTCAGAAAATGTAGAAAACAGAGAATACATCAAATTCTCAGGATAAAAGGCAAGGTCACAGTTAAATAGGTTTTGAATAGTTATCAAGAGTGTATCTCACATATCACAACCAATTAAATTCGTAATTTCCTTAATTTAATTCTAATGAACTAACTACTACTAACTTAGGTCAAGCTAGGTTTTCTTGTCCTAATCAATGGTCAGGACCTAGGTTAGCCTCTAGGTTGGTCTACAAGGGTCAAAACTAGTCAAAGTCAACCTAGTCAACCTTCTATCAAATAATTCCTAAATAATTCCTAAAAATTCCATAAATTCAAATAAAATCTAATAAATTTAAATTACCCCAAGAAGTCAAAAATACCTTCACACTAGAAATGTGGTAGTGACACCTAAAAAAGTGGGGCCCTAAGTGGCTGCTTTATTTACCTAAAGGATGAGCCGGCCCTGGCATCATGTGGAGGGAAAATCCAATTGATCAAGTTGGCCTTCCATCTATAGGAGTAATGATCAATGAGGCCAGTCACTTAATTTGTTAGCATGAAGATGAGCACCTTGATAACCTACAACTGTGAAGTGTGGCAAAGTAGGAATCCATGGATCGCACCAGATATTAATATTAACACCATTACCCATAGACCAGTAAACCTTATTGGTTAGGTATTCCCTACTACGAATGATACTCGACCAGATGCAGGACGATGAAGTAGTAGCCTTAACAGTCCAGGAATTTTTATTTTTAAGGTATTTAGCACTCAACAGTCATACCCATTCAAAGCTTGGATTAGTGAGGAATCTCCATGCAAGCTTCACATTCAAAGCCAAGTTGGATATCTCAGGATCTCTAATGCCAAGTCCACCTTAGGCTTTCGACATGGTGAAAATAGACCATGCTTTAAAGTGGATCCTACGAATCCCATTTGAGCCACCCCACTAGAAGCTTTTTTTTAGAGATGCTCGACGATACATCCAGAGCTTTGTGCATGCTGCATTGCATGCCTGTTGGGCCCACTGCCCCAACTTCTACCAAATATATGGAAGGAATTGTTGGAAATTCTTCTTTATACTCCATTTTTAAATCTGCAATAAAATAAAATAATTAAAATTATTACCGCCCTCCGGGGAAGTCGTGCACGTAGCACTGTCCTAAGAGTTAGCTCGGGTCTATGTGCAGACCGTATCCGAATGCTCCGAGTGGTAAAATTCCCGCTCCACCGGAATCTTTTTGCCGCACACGACTTGGATAGAGTGACCCCGACTTAGCTCTGCCCAGAGCAACAATTGACGAACAGTATTTGGAGAGAGACGATGAATTTAGAAGGAGAGTTTCGCAATCATCTTTTTTCATGTAAAAGAGAGGAGGAGGAGGAAACCTCATTATATAGGCTATTGCCAAAGGATGGAATAATGAGGATATTAAAATAGCCTATTAAATTTTAACGTTACAAAAATGGTAGCACATGATAAAAATGTGATACATTGAATCTGGACATGATTCAAACATTCAAAAGTTATAGAATAAATAAATTATAACGGTTGGAAATAAATGATGAGGAAATTTATTTTTGTAAATAGTAGCAACATCTAGAACAATTCTCCCCCCCAAAACCAAGTTCCGAAATAATAAAGGAAAGAAACGAAAGAGAAAAGTTAAAGGTGAGAAATATTTCTGGACAGTTGAATACTATGCATAAATGAGATGGACTACAGCCTTGAATCTCACGTATTGACTATTGTCTTTGTCTGAAGAAGAACTTGATGGACTACACTTGAATCAGTCTTCTTGAACCAGACTCAGAAATTAGCACACATAGTACGCTAGAGGTACTTGGGTCTATCGGGTGGCACGTTTGATTGGCCATGCGTACTTTTACGCATTCATGAGAGTTGTCTAGAATCGCCCTGTCCTATAGTCGCTGTAGAAGCATAAATAAATTTCATAGACCAAGTCAAAGAAGTTGAGAGCTTTACGCAAGTCAAACTGAGTCAGATTCAAACTTTACGCAGAGATCAAACTGAGTCTAACTCTACGCGAACTACTTTACACGAGAGCCATCCTCAAACCTTTACGCGGGAGACAGGCTGTCCACATCGCATTTAATGCGCGTGATACTGTTCTAACAGAATGATTTTCTGACAGCACGTTGCACAGAAGCCGAGAAGATTTTTTACACCAAACCCAACACTTGTCATTTAGCGTGCAGATGGGCTACTTTACGCTCAAGAGACTATTTCTTTTACGCATGAAAGCTATTCGAGTTTTTACGTTCAAGGCTTTCGTGTGCGTAGAGTTTATTTGAGTTAACTATACGCTCAAGGCTACTTTTCAGCCACTTTATGTAGGAAGTCTGTTTTGGATTATTTTATGCCCAGTCTGCAACTTTACGCAGGAAGTCTATTTTGGGTTATTTTACGCCCAATCTTTTCTGGCTATGTGAGAACGTGGTCTGCATAAGTGCCTTTCATGTCACACCTATCGAGGAACGTGTGTACGTGCTCTCCCCATATTGTTAAAGTTGTGGGACACGTGTCACCATGCGTAGAGATCAAAACTCTATATGGGACACGTGTCATCACGCGTAAAGGTTGATTTTCAATCGTGGGTGGCAGTTACTTGCGTAGAGACCTAATTTTGTTGCTTTTTACGCACAGAGGGTCTAGTCTATAAATAGACTTATTTTTAACAGAAGAAAGACATCAAGGGAGATATACAGAGGAGGAGATTCTGAGAAAACTCATACTTTCAGAGTGATATTCCAAGAAGCATTTCTTCAACTTTTTCTCAAGAACAGGGTGAAGCAAAGCAGAAAAGCATTCGACTGTGCCATCAGTGCCGTTGTGTCGATACCTTTCTGGTGACTTAGTTCTTCTTATTGTTCATCTTCCTCAAGCAGTTCTCTTCATTATCATCGTGTGGTCTAAGGAACAAAGTGATCGCTCTCAAATCAGACTTCCATAGCAATACTTCCCAGAAATAATTTGTACTTTTGTACTTTTTCTCGTTTTCTTTCAAAAGGCAATTTTAGGCATTTTGTTAAGTGAAACAAAATGACGACTCTGCTGGGGACGACTTTCTCCTCTGACGAAAAAGTAATTGCTCAATATGATGATGTGTCGGTCGGATCGACAAAGAAGTCTCTGGTTGTTCAATTCGACCAGACTGCTTACGAGGAAATGCTCCAAACTGGGGGTAGTACTCGCTATTCCAATGTTCAAAAATTGTGGAAGGTGCAAAAAGTTTGGATTCCTAAGTCCAAAGCATCCTCGGATCTCCCTGCTGTCTTTGAAGGCAAGGAAATTCTTCCCACTCCTGTTGTGGAGGCTCCCGTTTGTGACGAGGCAGTCTCTACTTCAGTGTTGCTTCCCGGACGTAAAAATCAGTCTTCCGTCTGTGACGTGATAGACACCCAAGTCTTGTGCTCTGTACATAAAAATCAGTCTTCCGTCTGTGACGTGGTAGACACTCAAGTCTTGCGCTCTATGCGTAAGGGTAAATCTCCCGTCTGTGATATGGCAGATGTTCCTATTTTTTGCTCTACGCGTAAAGGTAAATCTCTTGTTGGTGACATGGTAGATAAAGTTCACAATGATGCCTTTGCATCTAAAATGAATTTGCCTACACGTATGCAACATAAAAACAAAAATTCTATTGTTGGTAAAACTTCAGTTTTTTACCAACAACCTTCTTATACTGCTTAACACAAAGTACCAAACCTTCAGATTACGCGTAATGCTGATGGAGTTCTTTGTGCACAAAAATCTCAGGATTTACACACACAACTCCAGGCGCATAAAAATATACAGTTTGGTTCTGCTAATGCAGCCAGTAATCTTCTTTATACGTAAGGGACTAAATGTTTCTCTGTTCCAAATATAATAAAGAAGACGACTCCTTCCACTCCATCTGATTTACGCGAGTTACTTGTACAAAAGCGTAAAAACAGAAAATCTCCTGTGATACTCCCCCAAGAAAATCATCATTGTGAGTGTCACCAAATTGTAATCAAATATTGCTGTTCGGCTTCTAAACGGTCAGTTTTTGACCGATTAAGCTACAATATGCCTCAATAACAAGTTGATGATCAAGAACATGAGTTGTCCTATGCATCAGTCAATATGGCATCTCATATCAATAGAGGACAACGTCCAAGACGCAATTCATCCCGGACTCCAAGCCAACAACAGTTCAACCGATTCCTTGACACTTTTGAAGGGGTATATCAGCATATTCGGTCAAGAAGTCAAAGATCGTTGCAATCTTCAGATTCAGAAGCTGGGGGTACCCAGCCTTTGGAGTCGAAAATTGATAGCGTTGATTCATACCTCTACACCAATCCCTCTGTATGTTCAAGGGAGGTTGAACCTTATGTTATCGGAGAAGAACCAGAGACGTCTACTTCTAATACAGAGCAACGTCTCTCAGCAGTGGAACAATCACTGAAGGACATGTTTGCCATGATGCAAAATATGCATCAAATAATAATGACTCAGCAAACTGTTCAGCCGGCAGTGGTAACACCGGTGCAGGTAGCAGCACAAACTTAAGATAGTCAAGGGGTTGACATACCTTTGAATAATCTTAGTCAAGAGCCTGCTATCAATCAAAACTCCGTATCTCCTGATCCTCTCATTCCAAAAGATGTACCACCTCCGGTGGGGGTTACGGTACATCCAGCCACTATTCAGTCAAATGTGCTTCCTCAAACTAGTGAAGCTATTCAAGCAGTACGTGAGTTAAAAGCACAGTTTGAGGTTCTTAAGCACAAAGATCAGCTTCAGAGGTTAGGGATCAAGCAACCTTATCCTCTCCATTGGAATGATGTGCCTTTTCCTCCAAAATTCAAGCCACAATCTATGATGTTATTTGATGGAAAGGCTTCTACAAGTCAATATATCAATTATTTTGATATTATGACTGTGTATCTGTAAAAGAATGATGCTCTTCTCACCCGAGTCTTTATAGGGTGTTTGACGGGTTCAACATACGACTGGTATCGCAGTCTACCCGACAATTGCATATCGTCCTTTGACGAGTTTAAAGCAATGTTTCTCTCCCGTTTCTATGAAGGAGGAATGAACATGAATATGTCCTCCTTAATAGAAATTAAACAAAAAGAAAATGAGGATACTCGGACGTTTATTGAACATTTTCGACGGGCTACTTTGAAGATGCCTCATGGTATGCCAGATTTAGCATTGATTGATACATGCAAAATAAATATGCGACCAACCATTGCTGTCTTTACAGGCTCTCAATTAACAGATTGGGCCTCGTTCATTATAGCAGCAGTTTCAGCCGAGACCAATGGTAGATTAGCTCGTGAACATGGGATGATCTTCGCCTCAGAAGACAAAGGAAAGAAAGCCTCTTCAGGTAATAATTCTGGCAATCGCAATGGGAAAGGAAAGAAAACCCTAGTGGTGAACCTTTTAAAACCCAAAACGACGCCAAATAATTCAGAGTCTTCCAAACCAAAAAAAGAGTACTCTTTTGATGATAGTGATATCCCAGGGATATTCCAATGTCTTGTGAAGAGTGGTAAACTCCAGATTCCAGAGCCAAAATGACCTAATGAGGTGAATCTAACTGATAATCCCAAGTATTGTATCTATCATAGATACATAAATTATCCTACCAAGGCTTGCTATGTTTTAAAGAAGAAAATCCAAGAGTTGATAAATGCTAATGCCATCGCTTTAACCAATGATGAGCATATAGTCACAACTAATATGATTTTTCTTCAATTTGGAGATTTTTCTCCACAGCAAGTTCCAGATAGGATTGTCCCAATTCCAAAGGCTACAATGAAGATTATGAATCTCCCTCCAGCTAGAGAGCAAAGTGAAGGATTGTTGCCTCTCACATTAAAAAATAGTGAAATCATGTGGGAGACCATGGATACATGAGCATAACATTGTGCCTTCAACTCTCCACCAATGCTTCAAGTATGTAGATTCTTAAGGAATTGTGAAGACTGAATTCACAGATATCAATCCTTTTAAGGGTGTTGAATCCTATTTCTCTGATTCAATACTCTACAAGCAGGAGCATGTAAAAGAAATATCTGATATGGCTGAAGATCGGTCGCCTGCAGGAGATCAATCTGTCTTAGAAGATCCTCTAGAAGATCAACCTTTGATGATTAAAGTTAAAGGTCGAATTCAACCCCAACCTGTCAATGATGAACCTTTGATGATTAAGGTTAAAGGAAGAACTCGAGCTTCGTCTGAGGAATCTGCGAGAATTTCAGTCAAGAGCCAAGTTCAACCTCTCATGATCAATGTCAAGGGACGTACTCCCCGTACAAATGATCCAGAACCACTGATTATCAACCTTGGCAAGTCTACGCTGAAGACGGATGATGGTCCGTTAATGATCAATCCAAAGCGTAGTAGTCAGTTTGTAAATGATGTAAATATTGATCATTCTGTACTTTCTCATATTAATGAAGATTTCCTTTCGGAGTATATGGCTGTCAAATTTATTGAAAGAATGACTTTATCTGCTGATAACCAAAGTCATCAACATAAAAATGACATAAATACAGAGGAAACCTTATATATTAATCATAAGAAAAATTCTTTTCCTCCTCATGTCGATGTTGGACCCTATGCTCAAAGGTTCCTAACATCTTTTTCTTATCTTCTACCTGTAGACTCATCATCACAAGCTTGTGTAACTTATAGACGTCACGAAGAATCTTATTTTATGATCCCGTCTAATAAGAAAAACAAGCGCCAAATTGTGTTTGGCTTGGCTAGAAATATTCATGTTACTCAGACAGATGATCTTATAGAGAAAAATAAAGAAAAAAAATCAGAATTGACAAATATAGTCAACAATCTCTTAAGATTATCCAGAATATGGGATATAATTTGAAACTATGCTAGGTCTCAATCAAGACAAAGGTAGACGGTTACCATTATGTGGTGATCCGTTTTACCAAAAAACTCGTCATGGGTTGGGATCCATCCCACATGTTTAATGAAGATATACAAGAAGAATTTTCTTCCAGTTCTTCACAATCCTCAGATTCTGAAGAAATCCAGTTCATTGAATCTGATACATCCCACATATATAAAGAAGATATGGAAGATGAATTTTCTTCTAGTTCTTTACAATCCTCAGATTCTGGAGGAAACCAGTATGTTGAATCTGCGTGCGTCTTTTCGGTCAACATGGTTCAAACTGATGGTGAATCTGAGCTATTTGAAAATGACCCTTGGACACAACAAACGGACACTCAATGGGAGCTTCGTTTTGAACAGCGACAGCCACCTGCAGAAGATAAAATTATCTAGATTGACGTTGGAGACGAAACTACGTCTAAGCCGATATTCATCAGTAAAAATCTTTCTGAAGAGGAAAAAGAAGAGTTGATAAAGCTGATTAAAATCTTTGCATGGAGTTATGAGGATATGCCGGGTCTAGATCCTAAAGTAGCTACTCATAAACTCAATATTCTTTCTAATGCCAAAACTATAAAACAACAGCAGCGGCATTTTTGACCATATATGATGGATGCAATTAAAGCGAAAGTCAAAAAGCTGATCACATGTGGCGTTGTTCGTAAAGAACAACACCCAGACTGGGTTGCCAACATTGTTCCTATCATGAAGAAGAATGGAAAAGTTCGAGTTTGCATAGATTTTCGAGATCTTAATGCAGCTTGTCCAAACGACGAATTTCTACTTTCGATTACCGATGTCATTATAGACAATACATGTGGTTTTGAACGCATGTCTTTCATGGACGAATTTTCAGGATACAACCAGATTAAGATGCATCCAGGAGATGAAAAGCATACCGCTTTCCGTATACCCCTTGGAGTTTACTGCTATACGGTTATGCTGTTTGGTTTAAAAAATGCCGGTGCTACGTATCAATGGGCCATGAGCAATATCTTTTAAGAACATCTGCAGAAAACAGTTGAATGTTTTGTGGATGATATTGCTGTCAAAAGTCGATTAAAAGATGATCATATTCAAGACTTGAAGGTAGTATTTGAGTTGATGCGTCAACATCAACTGAAGATGAATCCCACTAAGTCTTTCTTAGGGGTTTCCAGTGACAAATCTTTGGGATTTGTCATCACTTCTCAAGGTATTCATGTTGATCCTGATAAAATTAGAGCAATTCTTAAAATGCGTCCTCTACGTAATCTGAAAGAACTCCGTGGCTTCCAAGGTTGCATTGCTTATATCAGAAGATTTATATCCAATCTTTCTGGGAGATGTCAACCTTTCTCTCGTCTATTAAAGAAAGGTGTATCATTTGTTTGGGATGAAGCATGTCAAAAAGCCTTCAATGATATCAAGCAATACCTTACAAATCCACCTGTTCTGGTACCTCCAGTAGTAGGAAGACCATTTTTGCTATATGTTCGAGCCTTAGATCATTCTCTTGGTGCTCTTCTTGCACAGAAAAGTGATAAGGGTCATGAACATGCAATTTATTATCTTAGCCGAATGATGGTTGGAGCTGAACACAGGTATACTCCTGTGGAGAAAGAATGTCTGGCCTTGGTTTTTGCTATTCAAAAGACACGATATTACGTCTCAGGACAAACTATTTATGTCATATCCAGAATAAATCATATTCGGGTATTGATGAGAAAGCCGAGCATTTTTAACTCCAGGTTAGCCACATGGGCAATGTTGCTTACTCCTTATGATATGGTCTATGTACCTCAAAAATCAGTAAAGGGTCAAGCATTAGCTGATTTCTTAGCAACTCACCCTATACCTGAAACCTCTAAGCTATATGAGGACATTCCAGATGAAGTCATGGATTGCAACATGACTTTGAAGGATGACATTTGGCAACTATACTTCGATGGAGCATCGCGGGTTGGACCAAAAGGCAATATTATCTCCGGAGTAGGCATCGTTTTGGTCTCTCCTGATAAAATGGTCATATATCGTTCTTATTCTCTTAATGAATCATGTTCCAATAATGTGGCAGAATATAATGCTCTGCTAATTGGTCTTCAAGTAGCAAAACAATTGGACATTGAGTTCCTGGAAGCTTATGGTGATTCTCAACTGATTGTTAATCAGGTCAGAGGGACATATGAAGTCAGAAATCCTGACCTCATTCCTTATCATCAAGTGGTAATCGAATTGGTCCTTTCATTCAAAGGATTCTTCATTGAATTCGTACAACGTTCTCAAAATTTGGAAGCTGATGTTCTTGCTAGTTTAGCTGCAGACTTAGCTGTTCCAATCAGAAAATAAAATACCATTACTTTATTGGATAGAGATCTATTCTGTGTCAAGAATAATTTGTATATCAAACAAAGTTATACTACAGAATCAAATTCTCAGCAAAGGGATTGGAGAAGTCCATTTATTGATTATACGGTCCATGGAATTTTACCTGAAGATCCAAAAGAAGCTGCATCAATCAAAAGACGATCATTTCGATTCTACTACGATTTTTCTTTGCATATGTTATATCGTCGTTCTTATGACGGACTTTTGCTGCGTTGTCACTCTGAGGGTGAAGCTAAGCAAACACTCCGTGAAGCTCATGATGGTGTCTACGGTGCTCATTGCAGGATCGTATTCGAAGAATGGAATATTATTGGCCTTCCATGATAGCAGATGCTCTGGATTATGCCAGACGGTGTAAAGTATGTCAGATTCATGCTGATTTTATTCACCAACCTTCTGAAATCTTACATCCTACAGCAGCTTCTTGGCCCTTCGAAGCTTGGGGCATGAATATTATTGGTCCAATTAATCCTCTTTCTGTAAAAGGGTATCGGTTTATCTTGGCTTTAACCAATTACTTTTCTAAATGGGCAGAAGCAATTCCTCTTATGAAAGTAAAAACGTCTAATGTGGTTAATTTCATCAAATATCATGTCATTTACCGTTTCGGGATTCCCCGAAGGATAATCCATGATAATGGACCACAATTTGCCAGTCAGAAGTTTTATCGATTCTGCGACAAGAATCGGATCCAGAACTTAGCTTCTACAGCCTACAATCCAGCTCCTAATGGTTTGGCCGAAACTTTCAACAAGACAATTATTAAACTTCTCAAAAAGTTTGTTTCTTCTAATAAACGTGATTGGAATGAAAAACTTAGAAAATGTTTATGGGCTTACCGAACGACAGTCCGAACTCCTACTGGTTTTACACCATTCTCACTGGTTTATGGATGTGAGGCTGTTCTTCCACTAGAAATCCATATTCCGTCTCTTAGAATAGCCATTGCTAATGAGCTAACCTCAGATAATAATGATCGCTTACGGCTCCAAGAACTTGAAGGATTGGACGAGAAGCGTCTTCAAGCACAACAACACATTGAGCTATATCAAGCCCGCATATCTCGAGCTTTCAATTGTAAAGTTAAAGAGAGGGTATTCAAAGTCGGTGAGCTAGTTCTAGCTGTCTGAAGACCGATGGTGATGACTCATAAGAGATGTCACGCCCCAGTACCGAAATACGAGGATGGACGTCGGCCAGCTACACCGTATAAGGTACGAATACGTTATACGGCGATGACGGCTGTCAATCTCGCTGGGTATCCTAGCATGTAATCATTCTATGGCCTAAATCTGATCTCATATCCACAGGCAATAATTAATGAAATACTAAGCAAGAGAGAGAATTATATGGAAAACAGGAAATACACATATGATAATCGAAAAATCTACAGTACAAGATAGTAATGTAAATGAGTGTACCTTTCAACAGTTCCTAGCATGGTCGGGAACTGAAGCACATCCCCCAAATCAAGTCTGAAAGATACACGGGGTCGGTCACAGGCAATCTGGGAACAATCCAGGGTTGGTCAGGCCAACCGTAGCAAGTACCAGAAAGAAAAGCTTAAGGACGGACGAAGAAAAACCAGCAGGATAAAATATGACAGGAATAACATATAAGAACAGTAAATGAGGGTAGGATCGTGCGACACCAACGCACGGTAGCAAACCACAACTAATATAGCTAATACAATCACAATCTCCCTAGCATCCAATAATACATGCATCGCCAGCTGGACATCAATATCAGCCAGCTTTGCAAGCAACAAGCCAAACAACATAGAAGAATAAGCGGCCACTCAATGCCTACGGCTTGCTATCATTAACTAACTAGGGTTATCATAGGCCTAATTACTAACAAGATGCAGTTGAGACATTTTTGCAATCACAAGTCCTGCAGACTATCCAGGTTATCCAGGCAAGGGTTACAAGATTTCAAGAATTAAGAAATTACAAGGTGACTTGGAGTTGCAACACATGATAGTGTGCAGGAAGTGTGCCCTACTCGTCGGCAGGCTAAAAATCCTCAGGTGTGGCCGGGATAACGGGATCGCCTGTAACTGGGAAATCTTCCTATATGAACTACTTGATCAATCTAGTTGTTAACCTAGTCAGATTCATTATGAATTCCTGACCGTGGTAAACAGGAATTCATGTCCTAGACATGATGCAAGACAAGACAGGTAGTTTGTACAAGCACAATCAGAGAATCAACCACGGTGTCAAGAAAAGGTTATACCTAGCAAGTCAGGACTGGCTGTTGTAACAGCGAACAAGTGTAAACATGTCATATCGAGAGTACAAGTCAGGAGTGCGCCTCGACGGGCCACTATCAAGAATCAAGAGTATACATGCCAGGTTTACTTGTCAAGTCCAGAGTGCTAGTCAGGAGTGCGCCTCGACGGGCCACAAAATCAGGTAGCACCTCAAAGTGTCAGTAGACAAGAAGCACAACAGTGCAAGGTCAAGGCCAGTACCTCAAAGGGTAAACTAGAATCATGGATCGAATATAAGTAGTCAAGTCAAGACGGGGTCAAATCTATCAATCACATGGAGTCATCTGCCCACATCGTGGCATGGATATCAGGTCATGTACAAGATTGAGATCTCTACTATAATAACATGTCAAGCATACATGGGAGCCTACAGCTCCAATCCTCAAGTTGTTCCATCCACCAGATCAATCTATCAAGAGTCTCCCCTCTACGATGGAATCAATATCATGTCAGAAAGGTCAATAACCAAATACCAAGCTAATCACTACAAGCAATGCTAGGCCCTCTGGCTCACAAGAATCCTCCAAGTCAATGATCACAAGCCACTATAAAACGAGCCCCTTAACTACCAAGACATAGCTATCAAACCAGGTTCCCCAACTACCGGAATACACAAAGGTACCAGATTTTGGGCGTTTGGGAAGTCGAGTAAAAATTATATAATAATACCCTCAATATTCTCCTCGCTCAGCGAAACATTCGCGATTATCAAAATCCAAGAATCCACAGTCATGTCGGATCGAATTAGAACATCATCAAAAGAAATAGTAACACTATCCAAGAATCTACGTGGGTCTATCAATCAATATGTCGAGATCATACTCACATAATACTCAATCTTCAGATATACCCTAAAATCACAAATCTCGATACATAGGACAACTATCAGTCCTAGCTGGCTAGACTAGGATAACTCCTAGAAGGAATGGTCAGGCGGGGACAAGAGTCTATTAATTAAAGGCCGCCGAAAAAGTGGCAAGGATTGCGTGAACCGCTCTGGAGCAGATCCACAACCCTTAAACCAAACAAGGACCAGGATTACAGACCGTCTTCCGAGTGGAACCGCTCTCCTTACGCTATCCGACGGACAAGACAGGTCAAGAGCTAGGCGACTAATCTAGTATGGAGTCTACCTAGCAGGCAATAGGATCAGGTAAACTATGCCAAGATGAACATGCATAAATCCAATCCAGTAAACCAAAGGAATGGTTCTGCCTAATCCTTCGAACCAAATTCCTAACTGGGAATTCTAGAAAAATTTGCCAGAGTCTCATTTGTAATCTGGATAGGAGCACCCTACGAATTGGGACTAAAACTACTCGGCGCAACCCGCCGCAGAATCGCAGAATCGCAGGCTGAGAACACTAAGTCTCAGCTACCAGCAACACTATGATGCGTACTGGGAACAAATCGAACCCGAGAATACTAAGTTCCGGCCTCCAGCAGCACTACGATGCGTACTGGGCGCCAAGCCAACATGCATAGTATAATAAAATAATCGCCTCGCAGGGTGCATCACAGCACATGTTCATAATTCTAACCCAAGCACAATCATAGCCACAAGAATAGTTCGCCAAGCCATTATCCGACCGCGAGTCGGATACGGGGCATACAGGGACAATCCATACATGTGAGTCGTGCTCGTATCGTCGGAGGTGTGGATGACCCATCCGAGTTGTCCGATACGGTCTATCCCGGTATCGAACCAAGCTATTCTAGGTTATCGTGGCACTTCTACTGCTAAGCTACACTAATCATGGTTATACATTTGTAATTAATTAAATACAATAAAATCTAGGAGAGAGAGCAAGAGCCATCGATGAACAAGGGATACTTGCCTAGAGGGCTCGGCTAGGTAAGTAAGTCTTCGACGATCTGGATCCAAGCTAGCACGTCCATCGAGGTCCTCAGAACACATAGTAAAAATCATTAGAATTAAATAATAAAATAATAACAGAAAGCAGGGAGGATGGCAGGAGGCTATACCGTACGGGTCCTGCAAGCAGCGTAAGGATCTGGCACAAAAACCGAGGCACACTGACCGATACGGGCACACAACCCGAGACGTACACATATATCGAGATGCACACAAGAATCGAGAAAACACGAATATCGAGGCAAACGAAAAATATAAATGTGTACGTAAATCAAGACGTGCACGTAAATCGAAGAATCAAGAATATCGGAATGGCGTACGAATCACGTAAAACATAAATCGAGGCGAGCATATAAATCAAGACGACACAAAGTCCAAGGTGTCACGCAAATCGGTGCGGCATACAAATCGACGGATGCACGTAAATCGAGATGGAACGGGTCACGAGGTAGGCACAAAGTGTCACGCCCCGAGTCGACAAACTGTTCGTCCTCAGTGTTACTTTGCCAATTCGATTATCCTCGCTAAGGCGTGATGCCCGCCATTCTGCTCACTATCTGAGTCAGGGCATTCATCTGTTTCTGTTGTGCCTCAAATTAGGCTTTGAATTGTGTCTGAAGCTGTTGCTGCTGCAGTTCCATTAACTGTAGCATCTTCTCCATAGTCGTCTCGCTAGGGCTAGTGCTTTTTGTGCTCGACGTACTATCCACGGTTTGAGTTGTTGGGCCGGCAATTTTTTTATCTCGCTTAGTCATTCCTACAAACAGTGTAAACCCGTTAGTATTTTTTTCAAAAATATCTACGGGCTTACCTATATGGAACTTGTATTTCACCCAGCTTGCCGACAAGCATTCAATCAAGCCATCGCAACGGACATTCCAACAATAAAACTGTTTACCATGAAATATAAAAGAACAGAACAATTATCGGAGGACCAGACTTTTACTTCACGTTACAAACTCGCTTGTACAAAGAAAGCCTAGGGATAAAAACCTAGGTACAGCAGTCTAAGTACAATTGTTTATTTTAGATTCTGGGGAGGTGACGATAGAGGCTCGGAAAGGCGACGGCAGCCCTGTCTTACTCCTTGGACGATCGGTATGCAGCCTTGGCTCCTGTGAAGAGATGGTTGGCGTTGATGAAGAAATGCTCTTCTTGCTCTCCTCGTATTGCTCTTCTGACTTCTCTCTTTCTCTGTGTATTTTCTCTCTGATTATTAGGGAGAAGCTCTCTTTTTCTATCTCCTTCTGATCGTGTATATCTCGTAAGGGAATGGCACCCTGCTATTTATAATAGTGGAGAGCATCATTAGGGTTTGGATGATTACCCATTCTCAAAGTGGCGGCGACCTGATGTATAATCAATCTGGACCATTAGTTTAAGGCGTGAAGGATCTGGGCCATAAATGGGAATAGTATTGAATCCTGTGAATGATTAATGCTGATTGCTTTAAATCTTCATGATTGGTTGTGTCAAGCTTGGATCTCTCACCACGTGTCCCATTGGCTTGATCATGAATGATATGACCTAATCTCATTAATTATGAGGATAACGTTAAATATGGTCATTGGGATCTGGTAAATCTCTGATTGCTCTGTATCCCATAATCACCCTTGCTACCAGCTGTTAAGTCGTGGGGACCATTGAATCTCTGCCACGTGTCTTAATGGTAGATACTGTCAGAACTGCATGATATTCATGAACCGCATAAGACAGCGTCTCAGTGGGCCGCATAGGTATAGTACTTACGAGCCGCATGGGATGGCTTCTTGGTGAGCCGCATAGGTATAGTACTCACGAGCCGCATGGGATGGCTTCTTGGTGAGCCGCAGGAAGATGATTCTTGCCAGCCGCATGGGATGGCTTCTTGGTGAGCTGCAGGAAGATGATTCTTGCCAGCCGTATGAAGCTGTTCTTCAAGTGAGCCGCATAGGAGTAGCCACATGGCAATCTCGGATCGTGTCAGAGATTTTCTCCTGTTCTCAAAGAGTCTGTCATTATGACAGGGCCATTATGACACTTTATGTCAGAGCCGTCAGCTGTCAAATCATGGCAGAGCATTAAATAGGGCCATTATTCGATGGCCAGCTGTGTGAAGGGGTCCCATGGGGACACGTGGCATTGATCGAGCTGCATATCTCTGTTGGTCGTATGTGAGTCGCATGTACTTCTGAACCGTATGCGGCTAGGGGGCTCTTTGAACCGCATAGGATTGTCCCTATGTAAGCCGCATGGACTCTCCTGCAATGAGCCGCATGAGACTAAGAGTCTCTCTGGACCGCATGGGACCACTCCTGTATGAGCCGCATGGGGTTCTCCTGTTCCGAGCCGCATAGATCATTATTCTGATATTTTCCATGCTTCTACAAGAACCCCTTCAAAGTTTTCAATTTGCAAAATTGAAATACTTTGAATAAGAAGCATGGCCTTTGTTGACCGCATAGATGATTTAGCCGCATGGACTTATCTGGCCGCATGAGCTTGTTAGGCCGCATAGACTTTTTGCCATGTGTCCCAACCACGTGTGCAAATCTTCTGCATTAAATGCCCTTGATTCGCCGCCTCTTGGGGGAGGATCCCAAGGGTCAGTTTTGTTTTGACCGAAGCATTTTTCCTTTATTCTTTTAGGCGGTGCGTGGATCGAGGCATTTATTTTGATTTTTCGAGCCTCTTTCGCCTATAAATAGGAGTAATTTTATTCTTTGAGGGTTTCTTTACCTTCTCTCTTTTGCTCGAACTTCTTGTTGCCGACTTCCTCTTCGTCTTCTTTCATCAACGATTGCCAATGGCTCCCAAGAAGACTACCGCTGCTACGGGCAAGAAGGCCGCGTCGTCGTCTGCGGCAGCGAAGGGCAAGAAGTCTGCGTCTTCATCGACGGTGGCGAACGTGGCAGCTCCTCTGCAGGCTGACGTGCCTGTTTTTCACCCCGACGTTCACCCGCCAATTGCTGGTAGGACTATCAACATGAACTGTCACGGCTATGCCGCACATTTTATGCGTAAGCTTGTATTTCCAAGTATGCTGCGTGTCCGACTCATGTTCGAGTCGCATGGGATATGACCTAGGTCTGAGCCGCATGAAAGTTGTTGTTTGCAGCCGCATAACTACTTCATCCTCAGGGCCGTATAAGCTCATTTGGACTGGACCGCATGAACTTTTTCAAACTGAGCCGCATAAGCTTATTTTAGACTGAACCGCATAAGATCATTTGAACTAAACTACATAAGCTCATCCGTACTGAACCGTGTAAGCCTATTTCGAGCCGAACCATATAAGTTTATTCGAATTGGATCGTACGGGCTCATCTGAGCTGAACCGCATATGCTCCTTTCGAACCGAACCGCATAAGCTCATTCGGACTGACCCGCATGAGCTCTTTCAAACTTAGCCGTATGAGGCTATACTGAGCTAAGCCGCATAAGCATCACATAGTTTGTATTTCGGCTATCTTTTTGACTTGTTTCTTTTGTTTTTCTTCAGTGAATCTGCCAGTAAATTCTGCGGGGGAACTTCTGGTTGGCTCGAATCAGTTCGCCTTGGGCGTGCGTCGGGATAATTTAGTTCGTCAAGTATCCGAGCAGATCCTTGTTAATGAACCTTTGGAGCGACTAAATGCTATCAGGGTTCAATCTTTCTAATTTCTTAGTGACATGATGAGTTCCGGGAAGCCTGATGGGAAGCATTTGAGACCGGTCTTTCTCTTTGGGGATGCGTTGATCATAGAAAACTCCCGAGTGCTGGATGTTTCCGAGAGTTAGGATTTTGACCTGGACGGGATGCCGATTCAGATCTCCATTATGAAGCGTCATTTCCCTTTTGCGTGGTTCAATATGATCGTTTTGGACAGGCAGATGCCAGACCCCCTCACTCCAACCAGACCAGGGATGTTTGTTGGTAACATCCGTTACAACAAAACCACTGGGTCAGTGCGCGCGTTCAAGGATCCGGCCAATCGATCCATGATGGGGTTAGTTCCGGGTACCTTCATCAACACACCCGGTCCTAACTTCTCATTCTCTCAGGCTGATACCTTCCTGAGCCAGCTTGCTCGTAAAGGGTCCTATCCTGTTGGCAGATTGGTACTGCCGAGCTGGTTACACCCCATTCCCCCATGGGCTAACCTGACCTCGTGGATTCTACGGAACTATAGGGAATTTTTATGGGAAGTCAATCTTTATGATGCTATCCGGGGTACCAGCCACGGGTTGCCCGTTAATAAGCCATTGTTCATAGCCCTTCTGGAGATGTACAATCATCGGACAGGGACTTTTTTCACCCCTGTAGGGGAATTGGGGCTCGCTCTTCACGAGATGTATGCTGTCTCCAAGCTCCCCTGGGGAGACGAGCCCTTCGATGCGTACACTCTGACGAATGAGGAGTTCCAGGATTTAGACCGACGATTCCCCGGTTTCGTCGCTGTGTATCAAGAACTACTGTGTCATCATAGCACCTGTCACCGAACGGCTATCCAGAAAAATGACAGCTCGGAAGGGGATGCTCCCCATACCAAATCTTGGGTCTCATACCTTTTCAAATTCAGCGCTGCTGGCCGAGTTACTTCCCGGGATCGTCAAACTCCTCGGGAAGTAGAGCACTTGGTGTCGACTGCTAGGAGGTCGAAGTCTAAAAGAGACAAATTTGGGAGCCAGATTGACTCCTTCAGCTATTTTTATTATAGTACCCAGCGGTTGTCAGAGAAGGCCCTCTTGGCAGGGTTTTTAATGGTGTGGCTGCACAATTGTGTGGTCTCAGGAGGGGCAGGCTCTATCGAGAGGATCGGTCGCCCCTTCATTCTCCCTGCCGTGAAGTTGGCCTTTGGGGTCAGGCTGGCTCTTCTTCCCGCTATGGTGTGCAGTATTCAGCATGGTCTCCGTGCCTTCTCGTCCAAGGTCATCGCTCGTGACGTGGCAATGGACTTTGAACATATAGAACTGCCTTATCATTACTTGCTGGGATGGTTGTTGTTGCATTATCAGTCTTTGATGAGGCCTGGGACGGGGGATGGCGTTACGGACGACGACGCTTTTCTTTTCAGGTATCACCATCAGCCTTGGAAATATAGTACCATGCCGGCGTGTCGGAGGATGTTGGCGAGGGTGGACGGATATAATTTCTTCGTGTCCGTTCCCCGTTTTACCGACCAAGAAGTGAGGAGTGTCCATGTTGATGGTGTTGTCCATGTTGATGGTGTTGGACCTCCTCATTTCTTACCTTAAAAGATGCGTTTCTGGCTGCGTAACATTCGTCCGGCGTATTTAGTTTACCGCAATCACAACACTGTGTACTTAGAGCCCTACTTGCCCAGTAGGTTTGCCCGTCAATTTGGGTATAGTCAGCTATTCCTCGGGCATCCCTATTCCCACCTGGGATTTGAAGGTAGCATTCTCGATGGTATTAGGGCATGGAGCTACTATGACACTTGTCATACTCGAACTAGCTTCTCGGTCCCTGCCGCAAACGTGATAGGGGAAATCTTGCATATGGCGGCCTTATATCATGTTACGGCAAATCATCCTCCTCTTGATTTTGACCCGAGGACTAGCTTCATCGTGGGCACTCACCTGGCGGAGAAGGCTATGGTGTCGAGGGCAAAGAAGAAAGGGGCGAATAGAGTTCCCATGCCCGATTTCGAGTCCTTCGACACAATTGAGGAAGACAACGAGCGGGACGACGAGGACTCTCTCTCTTCTAGTGATGAGGCAACGGCGGGTCAGCCTTTCATCATGGCAGATGAGATGATGACGGATCAACCGTCGGTTGTATTAGATGAGGCGGTAGACCAATTGCCATCTGTACCGGAGGTAGTGCGGGTAGAACTACCGCCTGTCGTACCTGGTCCCTCACGTAAGCGAGGCAGGCGTGAGTCTACTGGCGGAGGAGTAGTCTTTTCTGTGAAGAGAGCGGCGGTTGGACCCCGTAGGCTACTTATTACGGAGAGGGGTGAGGATGCAGGCGATGTTCCGGAGGTAAGACCAAGTCGGAGCCATCTCTTTATTGTGGTTTTCTTTTTTCTTGGAGATATGACCTGACCATTTTTTTATAGGCGTCTGACGAACCAGGCTCACCTGAACCGTCTACTGCCCCTGGCGTTGATCTGGCCCTTGCTGCTTTGATTAGCGACATGTGTGCCACGGTCCTTTCTGCGGGGGCTCTCTCAGTGGCAGCTGGAAGCTCCCAGGTTGCTGAGGCCTCGGCCCGGGGTGATGAAGGTTTCCTCGGGTCCGTCTCCGAGATTGCTGAACTTCAGTAAGGCGACGCCGATCTAGTTGCATCCCTTCCCGAGGGTGCAGGGGCGGAGGAGCCTATTATACCTGACTCGGAGACTGTTGGTGAAGAGGCTACGGTGGCTGTAGGCAAACTTCAGCCTCCACACTCCTCCACTGGTAAGATAAGCCAAATATTGACTAGTGAGGGGGCTTATTTGCTCTATCAATATATCCTCCGGGTCAAATCGATTCATGGTTGCCTTGGCCCTACAGGTCCTGACCCTTTACTTCCCACCGCGGATGTTCTTGTGGAAGGCTCGGCCTGCCGTGATCTGGAAGAAAGGAGCGTTACCTCTCCTTCGTCGTCTCATGTCGAGGGGTCTCCCGCCAGCCCCGGGCAGATGGGAATGGAGCTGGCGATGGTCTCCACCTCATCGTCTGCTGATCATACGGCTCCGGAGATTGACCTCTCGACTCTGCCGAGCATTCAAGTTCTGCGGGCCGCTGAAGAGGAGTTGGCCGCTGTTCTTGCGTCCTTCCGTGCAGAGTTTGTTTCTCTTATGGAAGGATCAGTAGATTCTGTTGCGTCTTCTTTAGCGTTGCCGGCTACACTCCCGTTGACACCGGCTTCCTCGGAGGCTCTGGATGAGGTGACGCAGGATGTGATCGACAGCTTCTATCGCCATTTAAAGAGGGGCGTAGATGCTGCTGTAGAACGGGGGACCCCTTTTACTCTGTCTCTGCGATGCGCTCGGGGTCAGGTTGTAACTTTGAAGTCTCTTCCTGGCGGGGTGGGGTTGGCTGCACTCCTGGAGACTATGTTGGCAGAGACTGATCAGCTTGTGACCCAATTGCTGGCGATACGACAGGCGGGCTTGCCTGCTGCGATTGAACGGGAGCGGGGCTTCCTCATTGCTGCTCGGGATAGGATCAAGCTTGCTCGAGATACTGTCGGGCCAGTCGTGCAGGGGGACCATGACAAGTTCTTCGCTTCATATGACAGGCTGGGTCGTCGAAGTCAGGCTTGTCGGGCTCGGAAAGAGTCTGCTTCTCGTGGGATCGCTGACACGAAGGAGCGAATTCTCGCACTCCAGAGGGAGTTGGCCTTTTTAGAGTCAGAGCTGAAGGCTGCTCAGACGGAACAGGAGTCAATCGTTCGGGAGGCCGAGAAGGTTTCCCGATCTTCTGTTAACCTGGAGCGGGCTTTCAAGAAATTTGAGGACAACTGGCAAGCTCACGCTCATCTGAAGGACGAGGCGGCGCTGACTCAGGAGGCGGAGCGTCGAGCTAGACAGAGGTTTGAGCGGTCGGTTGCCTTGCTGACGGACCGTCTCACGACACTATGTGCCCCGGAGCAGTGATCGGTTTTCTGTTTTCTTTTGCTCCCCTTTTGTTTTTTTCTTCTTCTTCTTTTTCAAGGGATGTGATCCCAGATGGTGTAGTACTTTGAAGTTTGAATAAATGAGCATGTTTTCGACTCATCTTCTCTTTCTTGTACTTGTGACGTTTGTGGAATTGGACTTGCTGGGGGATTATTTGTGGATCTGTTACCCTAGGCGTACCTTGGTTTTAGGTACGGATAACAAGTTTGGTCAGGATATCCAGAACAGCCATGGCAAAGTGGTCATGGGTGCTCTCGGTATTAGAAAAAAGAATGTCGTAGAGCAGCTGGGCTCCCGGGGCATGGTGAGATGGTGGATTTATGCTAAGAAGCTTAGTAAGGGATATTTGTGGACCTATTATCCTTGGCGTACCCTAGTTCAGGATACAGATAATCGGGTGAAAGAAAACCAATATATTTGCTCAGAGGTTATGAGGACATGGCAAGCATGAGGGTTTTACCGTGGAATCTTCCTGCTCAGAGGTAATGAGGATATGGCAGGAAAGACTTCACGGAAGATATTCGTGGTCAACAGCGGACATTTGTGGTCAACAGAGGACTTTTATGGTCAACAGAGGACATTTGTGGTCAACAGAGGACATTTGTGGTCAACAGAGGACATTTATGGTCAACAGAGGACATTTGTGGACCTATTATCCTTGTCGTACTCCGGTTGTGGGTACAGATAATAGGTTGAAAGGGAACCGACATACTTGCTCAGAGGTAATGTGGATATGGCAAGCACGAGGGTTTCTTCGACGGAGCCTTCCCACTCAGAGGTAATAAGGACATGGCAGGAGTGTGCTCAATGAAGAGGGGGTACACAGAACGACTCAGAGGTAGAAGAACGTGGAAGTTCTATGCGAGGGGGCGGTTTGTTTTTTGTGAAAGTGAAAACGACTCAGAGGTAATGAGGACATGGCCGTTTCAGAAATTTGTGGATCGATTACCCTTTTTGTGCGCTGGGAGTGCGGATAGTGGATCGTGAGGGAGGATCTCTTCCAGGAAGGAGGTTTAGAGGTATAATCATACGTGACTTACTATCTGAAAGAGTGACCGGAATGTGAGTTCAGAGGCACCAGCGGGTACATAACTCGGTAATTTAGAATATTGAGAGAGTGTGAGTTCAGCGGCACCAGCGGATACATGACTCGATAATCTGAAGGGAATGTGGAGGTGAGTTCAGCGGCACCAGCTGGTACATGACTCGACAATTTGAAATGATGTGGATGTGAGTTCAGCGGTACCATCGGGTACATGACTCGATGATCTGGAGAGAATGTCGTTTAGACATAATATTTCTTCAGGAACTTGCCGTTGACGGGCAACATGAGCAAGTCTCCGTTTTGTTTTGCGAGGCGGTAAGTACCGTTGGAAAATACTGTCTCAATGATAAATGGGCCTTCCCACTTTGGCTGGAATTTGCCAGCGGTCCTGTGAGTCATGACCATCGGCCTCCGGACTGCCAGAACGAGATCGCCCACCTGGAATGTTCTAATTTTGACCTTTTTGTTGAAGGCTCCGGAGATGCGTGCTTGGTATAGCTCAATTCGTTGCTGAGCCAAGATGCGCTTTTCATCTAGTGCCTCCAATTTCTGTAGCCGGCGATGGTGGTTTTCGTCTGTCGTCAATTAATGTGTGAGGGCGACGTATAGTGAGGGGATCTGATTCTCCAATGGGAGGACTGCTTCACTCCCGTACACTAGGGAGAATGGTGTATTCCCGGTGGCTGTTCGAACAGTGGTGCGATAAGCCCATAAGCATTCACCGGGCTTCTCGTTCCAGTCATGTTTGTTGGAGGAGACAAACTTCTTGAGGAGTTTGATGATTGTTTTATTGAATGCCTCTGCCAACCCGTTCGCTGCCGGGTTGTACGATATCGAAGCGACATTCTGAATACGGTGCTTATCGTAGAACCGATAGAATGCGTGGCTTGCGAACTGCGGACCATTATCATGGATGATCCTTCGGGGCAGTCCAAAGCGGTAGATGACGTGATGCTTAAGGAAGCTAATCACGTTTGAAGTCTTAACTTCTGCAAGTGGGACAGCTTTCGCCCATTTGGAGAAGTAATCAGTGATCGCGAGTATGAAGCGATGTCCTCGGGATAAAGGTGGGGTGATTGGACCAATGATATCCATTCCCCATGCTTCGAATGGCCAGGATGCCACTGTCGGATGTAGAAACTCGGATGGTTGGTGAATGAAGTCCGCGTGGACTTGGCAGGCTTTGTATTTTCTAGCATAATCTATCGCATCTGCCACCATTGTGGGCCAATAGTAGCCCATTCGGCGAAGGCGGTCGTGCAGTTTTGGGCCGGGCTGATGGGCCCCGCAGACACCGTCATGAGCTTCTCATACGGCTTCTTTGGCTTCTGTATTTGACAGACACCGAAGCAGTAATCCGTCGTAGGAGCGGCGATACAGCATTTTTGTCTCTGTATCGTAGAAGAATCTGAGAGAACGCCGTGTGATGGAAGTGGCTTCCTTTGGGTTCTCGGGCAGGAGGTCGTAGACGACGAAGTCGATGAATGGTTGTCTCCAATCTGGGGCATCCTCGATTGTCTGTGTGGAATAACTCGCCACGAATTACATATTGTTCTTGGGACAGACCAGTTCGTGGCCTATCACGTCCACTGATTGGCGATCATGATTCGGAACTGCTAGGGAAGCGGCAAGACCAGCTAAGGCATCAGCTTCGATATTTCGGAGTCTGGGGACATGTTCGATGAAGAACCCCTCGAACGACGAGATGATGTCAATCGCCATTTGGTGATAAGGGATCATATCTTCGTGGCGGACTTCGTATGAGCCCCGGATCTGATTGAAGAATAGTTGGGAATCGCCGTATGCTTCAAGGTATTCTACCCCCAGCTCTCTTGCAAGTTGGAGGCCAATGACCAGAGCGTTGTACTCGGCCACATTGTTAGAGCAGGGCTCTGTGAGGAAATAAGTACGGTTGATCACCAATCCGGAAGGGAAGATCAGCACTACCCCGACTCCGACGACTATATTGCCTTTAGGTCCGGTCCTCGAAGCACCGTCGAAGAACATTCGCCATATATTCCTGTGAGAGGTTGCATGCGAGTCGACGACCTCATCTGGGATCTCTTCATATATCCTGGAGGACTCCGAGCCTGGGTGGGCTGCTAAGAAGTCTGCCAGGGCTTGACCTTTGATTGCCTTTTGTGGGACGAAGATCATATGATAAGGGGACAACAATATTGCCCATGTAGCGAGGCGAGAGCTGAGTGCCCCTGGTTTAGTCATGAGGACCCTGAGAGGGTTGATTCGTGAGATCACGTGTATCCTTTGTCCGGTGACATAGTGTCGCATTTTCTGAATGGCGAACACCAGGGCGAGGCATTCCTTCTCCACAGCGGTGTATCGGTGCTCTGGCCCAATCATCATTCGTCTGAGGTAATATATGGCCTGTTCATGGCCTGCATCGTTGTTCTGTGCCAGCAGAGCCTCGAAGGAGTGTTCTATTGCTCGTACATAGAGCAGGAATGGTTTTCCAGGAACCGGAGCCACCAAAACTGGAGGATTTGACAAATATTCTTTGATGCTGTCGAAAGCGCGCTGACATTCCTCATCCCATACGAATGAGACTCCTTTCTTCATGAGGTGCGTGAACGGTCGGTATCGCCCGGAGAGGTTAGAAATGAACCTCCTGATGTAAGCTAGCCTCCCTTGGAGGCCTCTGAGTTCGCGAAGATTTCTTGGGGGACCCCATCTCCATGATTGCTTTCGTCTTCTCAGGGTCTACATGGATACCTTGGGCCGTGATGATGAAGCCCAAGAACTTCCCGCTGGATACGCCCAGAAAGGACTTTATAGGGTTCATTTTCAAATTGTGCGCTCGTATTAGGTCGAATACCGTCTTTAGATCCTGCAGATGGTCTCCCTTGCAACGACTCTTAACGGCTATATCGTCAACATAGCACTCCACTGTCTTACATAAGTGGTCTCTGAAGATGATGCTCATGGCTCTTTGATATGTGGCGCCAGCATTCTTTAAACCGAAAGGCATAACTGTGTAGCAGTATGTGCCAATCGGTGTTCGGAATAATGTATGCTTTTCGTCATCAGGAGACATTTTGATTTGGTTGTACTCCGAGAAGCCATCCATGAATGACATACGTTCGAAGCCGTAGGTATTGTCGATCATGATGTCTATGATAGGAAGGGGGAATTCATCTTTGGGGCATGCCTCGTTCAGATTGCGAAAGTCGATGCAGATTCGAATCTTCCCATTTTTCTTGAGGACGGGTACTATATTGGCGACCCAATCGGGATGTTGCTCCTCACGAATGAAGCTGCTGGCTATCAGTTTATTGACTTCGGCTTCGATCGCGTCCATGATGCCTGGGCGGAAGCGTCGCTGTTGTTGCTTGACTGGTTTCGCATCTGGCCGAATGTTGAGTTTGTGAAGAGCAATGTCGGGATTTAACCCTGGCATGTCTTCATAGCTCTAGGCGAACACATCAATGTATTCTCTGAAAAGTTCTAGTAGTGACTCCCGTTCTTCGTCTGTTAGGCTTTTACTGACGAAAATCGGTTTTGGAGAAGATTCGCTGCCGAGATCCACTTGTATGACCTCATCTTCCGTAGGAGGTTCTCTTTGTTCGAATCGCTTTTCCCATTGTACGTCCAACTGCTGGGCCCACAGTTCTAGCTCAAGAATTTCGGAGATGTCTTCGTCTTCTTCGTAAGCGTCGGCGAATGCCATGTTGACTGTCATGACTTATCTGAACACATCTCCGATGCTGGTATCCGAGTCAGAAGTTGGTAACCCGGTTGAATGTGACTGCCAGTCGCATTCTTCATTTGAACTCTCAGGGGTCGTAGTAGGCGTTACATACCCCAACCCGCATCGAGTTTTGCTATAGTAGTCTCGTGGTTTGCCCGCCGGGACTGGCGGCTTCAAAGGTAATCGTCGCCCAGTGCCGTAGTTTAAACCTGGCGTCGTCTCCAGATCATACCCCTGTTTCTGCATGAGATATTTGGATTGGGGGCTATAAAGATATAGAGGCAATCTTTCGGCATCTGACCCGAGGTCGACTTCCTCTATGGTGAAGGGATGCGGGTTGTTTGTCCGGCCGAAGATGATCGGATGATCCCCTCCCTCGATTATTCGGTAAGCGTCTTCTACTAGAGTAAGCTGGATCGCGGTGTACACATTTGTCACTTGTGTGTGTAGGTGAGTGCCTATACCGTGTTCCATAGCATACATTGTACATAGCTTATTGAGCTCGGTGTAGTTCAAAGATAACCCTTTATTGATGAAGTAAGGTATCTTTTCTAGGGGTATTACATCATCAGCGGAAGGAACATCAGTGTGGGCAGCCACATACTTGGCTAGCTCCGGTTCCTCTTCAGCTACCTCCTGTGTAAATAAAGACTGAGAGGACGACCTGGGAAGCTTGATTGTCAGTGGTTCAGTTGATGGAGCAGAGCGCGAAGTCGTTGGCAGACTAGCGACCCCCAATTTGGCATTTGATGTAGAGCGAGGAGTAGCCGGTTCGCTAGAAGTGTCAGACCTTGCATCGGGATGAAGACCCTTCTTGGGAAGGCGTATCGTCAGTGGCCTGTCGGAGGGATTGAGCTTCTCCATTTGGGTTTGACCGACTCTCGGCAGTCTGATTGTTAGTGGCCTCGTTGTGGATCTTGGCGCTTGGCCAGACCTTGGTAGCCGGATTATCATCTGCTCTTCTTGTGCCGAGAGGCTGATTGCGTCCTTACGCAGAGTGGCAGTAAGGGGTACGGACCTTCCCGGTTTGTGAGCTTGGAGGTGGATTGTCAGAGGATCTTCTGATCCTGTGGCCGTCTCGGTACTAGCTTGTACATTTTCTTCATCAAGGTGCCTCTTTGACTTTTCGTATAGACAGGAGTCTGAGTAGTAAGATTAGACCCCTTTGAAGGGATCGATGTCAGCAAATTCCGTCTTCACGAAGCCGTATTTGTCGACATATTTGAAGCATTGGTACAGTGTGGAAGGCACGATCATATAATCGTGTATCCACGGACGCCCCAAGAGGATGTTGTATGAAGTGTCTGCATCTATGACGTAGCAGGTGACTTCGGATTGGAGGTCGCCAATTTGACACTTCAGACGAATCTTCCCAATAGGGTAACTCCTGCCCGAATTGAAACCGCTGATGGCGGTGCTTGTAGGTGTCAGGCGATGCATTGGGATGCAGAGATGATATAGCAGACCCTTCGGGATGATGCTTATGGAAGAGCCTAGATCAATAT
The DNA here is from genome assembly GCA_029216955.1 of Iris pallida. NCBI lineage: Eukaryota > Viridiplantae > Streptophyta > Magnoliopsida > Asparagales > Iridaceae > Iris > Iris pallida. The sequence goes on along the minus strand of JANAVB010025999.1, from coordinate 14,634,928 downwards.
GCATCCGATCTACCTTTACGTCGCCGATGTATCCAGTATAGTATAGTGGGCGATCGTGCAGGTTGGTTTTGATGAGCATGTCCTGCGGAGTGAAGACGATGTTGGGCATTGCTCCCGTACAGGCACTGTCCTGGAGATCTACAGGTGAGTCCTCTTCGGTGAGGTTGGATTGAGCCAGATAGACATCGGCATTTTGGAGTGCTTCGCTTAATGCAATACGAACGTCCTTGGAGAGCCTTAGGAGTTCGTACAGTGATAACTTGGCCTGTGTGTTAGCTAATTGCGCTAAGATGTCAAAGTTGTAGGGCCTCTCTAGCCCTTGGGCTGCCTTTTTTCGGAGGGATTTGTCAAAGCGAGTTTCCCTCGGCCTAGGCTTGTCGGTCGTCGAAGGCTGAGCCGGTCCCGGAGCATCAGTTGTAGTGGGTTGATGGTTTTCAGCTGGATTGTCAACCACAGGTTGGGATTGTGCTCCGGACCGCGTAACGACGGCTGTAGCTTCCTCGTTGTCTGCCGAGATTGTGTGGCAGGTCCTGACTTTTCCACTTTTCTTCTTGTCGGTGGAAGATGGTGTGGGCCGAGTCACTTCTGACACCAAGTCTGGATGGATCCACATGACCTTCCCTCGAGATGTGGTGAGGGGTACTAGACCGGCAGCCTGATCTCGGGGAGGTAGAAGATTGGTAATCTCTATTGTCGCTAGAGGGACGGGGACCACCCCGTCTTGAGTCTCCGTCGGAGGGAAGCTGCCGAATTATACGGACACCATATTGGCCGCCACAGTTAGCTCTTCAAAATCGATGGCCAGAGCGTTCGAATCGATGAGGTTTTGTATGTACCGTTTCAGCTAGTAGCAATCATGTGTAGCATGATGGACATAGCGATGATAATGGCAGTACTTTGGATTCTCCATCTCTGCCGGCCGCGGTTCCCGTCTTGGTGGAGGAAGCTGAATCCTGTCCCCTTGTATGAGCATGTCCAAGATGGGCTTAACGTGACCGTCTTTAAAGGAGTAAGTGATTTACGGCCATTGTTTGTCTGCTGGCTTCGGCTCAGGCTTTTGTGTTGTATCGGCCACCATAGCCTGCTTTCCCTTGTTGTCTCGATTGTTGGATGGGCTACCCCCATTATCGTTGTTGGGACGCTTGCCCTTGTTTTCTCCTTCCGAGATGTGTAATCCCAGTTGGCGAGCCTTCTTCAGTCGTTCTTCGGCGCTTGTGGCGCTGATGATGAACGTCTTCCAATCTTTGAATTGACTTTCGCCCATCCAGAGACTGATCGTTGGAAGCAGTCTCTTTTGGCAGATTTCAATTAAAGAGGAATCTGGATTTTCGGAGGGCAGCTTCATGGCGGTTTGGCGGAACCGCTCAATGTAGTTCCTTGTCAACTCCTTCTTCCCTTGGACGACGTCCATGAGAGTGGACATGGTGACGTCCTGCCCTACTTCGTAGAATCTCTCCAAGAATAGGCGCTTGAAGCTGGTGAAGGAGTGGATGCAGTTGTCCGGCAGATTGCGATACCAGTCGAAGACGACTCCTTCCAATGCCCCAATGAATAATCGCGTGAGGATAGCATCATCATGGGGAAGATGGTCGGTGGTGACCTCGAAGTAAGTGATGTACCGACTTGCTGAGGTCTTGCCATCATACGGGTTGATATTGAACGGCTTATATCTTGGTAGGAATAGAACATCCCTCCATTCAGCAGGGTATGGTTGCCGAATTCTGAGGTCTTGAGCGTTTTCTCGGGCATGGAACATGGCTCAGAGCTCCTGAACCTCTCTTCTTACTTCTCGGGCCTCATCTGTCGCGGTAGGGGCTGTTATTTCGGGAGGATTGTTGTCCGGGTTCGGTGCCGCCGAATTCGAGTCTGCATTGACCGTGGGACCCGCGCTTGTTTCGCCAGGCGTCCCTCCTTGCAGAGTTGGAAGGGCTGCTTTAATCTCGTCTACAGACTTGACCAAAGCAAGTAATATGGCTTCGAGATTGTTGATGCGCTGGCGCTCACTGGAACCACTTTGATTGCTGTCTGTCATGAACATCGTCCTTGTATGATGAGAAATGGAAGGGACGGTGGGAGATGTATCTTCCGAGTCATACCCATGTACCGAGAAGTCATCGGGATATGTAGGAATATTCTCTTCTGGTTCGGACTCAGAGGGAACAATACCCCCAGCCTCAGAGTTTGCTTCGTCTTGAGAGTCATGGATGTCCTCAGGGACATCGGCATCTGTTGTACCTGATGGGAGAGTTGTTTCCCCGGGCTCGGCTCCTTGAAACATCGGATTGTTGTGGATGTTCGGAGGAGTGCTACCCCCAGTTCCCACGACCCCCAGCGATGTGGATGATGAATTCCCCATTGCAGCAGATTTCGTCTTTGAACGGGTGTGTTGGAATACTCCGGTGGAGGAAAACCGTTTAGACGACTGTTTCTTAGCTGTAGTGGTTGAGGTCTTCGGGGTGGAGATGCTTGCCTTCTTCCCTCTCCCCTCGGCGGGGACTTTCTGAGTAGAATTGCAGGAGACAACAGGAGGTGCCTCGTCTTCTGAGCTCGGACGCAGTAGTCTTTGGAAGACTGACGGCCGATCTTTCGTCACTGCCGCGTTGCTGCAACAGCAGTTGACGATGATTTGGGTGCAGTGACGTCCCAGCGAGGACTCTTTGCACACCGAAGCCCCGTCTCTTCCCTTGCGCTTGTAGAGGATATCCTCACGCAGGTCAGAGGAACCACTCTGTCCGTTCGCCGCCGGGGGCTGGATTCGAGTAGTTTTGTACAACTTCCCATCAGAGGCCCGTGTGATAATCAGCGGGACGCCCCGATGGTCAGAGGTTGGGGCAGCTGACTGGGCTTGGTGAGCGTGCGCTGCCCTAGACTTCCTCCTTCTAGCACTTGCTGGTGCGTAATAGGAGGAGTCCAAGTTGAATACCACAGAGTCTGGCTTATCATCCAGAGAACCATCAGAGTCAGGACCGTACGAGAGACGGTCGAAGACTGATCGAGAGGAGCGTGGAATGGACGCTATGCGGCTATAATAGAGTACCGTGCAGGCTGTCTGCATGCGGTTGTCTTCTGTTATTGGACGAGTTATTTTTGTACGGCAAGGAGTCACGACCGTGCAGGCTGGCCGCATGCGGTTGGCAATTGTGGTCGCATGGATTTTCTGCAAGCGATTGACTTCCATAGCCGCATGAGTTTCATCCATGTGGTTGGCAACTGTAGCCGCATAAGCTATGCGGCTGACAGATGTGACCGCATGATTTTTCTTCATGCGGCTAGCGGATGTGGCCGCATGAGCTTTTTCCATGCGGCTAGCACCCCTATGCGGCTCGGATCGCGTAGAGTTCCTCTTTGCCCCTGCAAGTCCAGCATCATAGTGTTTTCTTCTGCCGGACTTGGGGACAGCAGAGTTGTCTACGGTCTGAAGTGGGGCCGCAGAAGAGTCTTTCTCGCCGTCTTGAGCAGCAGAGGGTATCCCGTCGAGGGCTTGGGGAGAGGCAAATGATTTTGGCCTCCACTCTCTGCGAGCCTACATCGTGCGGGTGCGCTTCTGGACCGGGCTAGCGCTTCCTTCGGAGAGCATCTCTTCAAACGCCTGTTGGTCGAAGCGGACGACCATCTTTTGTTGCATGGAGCCAAGCTTGGCTGCATCCGACTGCGTCACCAACTCCTCAGCCGTGGAGAAGTTTGTCCCCAGCAGAGTCGCCATCGTGTTTGCCATGAAATATAAAAGAACAGAACAATTATCGGAGGACCGGACTTTTACTTCACATTACAAACTCGCTTGTACAAAGAAAGCCTAGGGACAAAAATCTTGGTACAGCAGTCTATGTATAATTGTTTATTTTAGATTCTGGGGGGTGACGATAGAGGCTCGGGAAGGCGACGGCAGCCCTGCCTTACTCCTTGGACGATCGGTATGCAGCCTTGGCTCCTGTGAAGAGATGGTTGGCGTTGATGAAGAAATGCTCTTCTTGCTCTCCTCGTATTGCTCTTCTGACTTCTCTCTTTCTCTGTGTATTTTCTCTCTGATTATTAGGGAGGAAGCTCTCTTTTTCTATCTCCTTCTGATCGTGTATATCTCGCAAGGGAATGGCACCCTGCTATTTATAATAGTGGGGAGCATCATTAGGGTTTGGATGATTACCCATTCTCAAAGTGGCGACGGCCTGATGTATAATCAATCTGGACCATTAGTTTAAGGCGTGAAGGATCTGGGCCATAAATGGGGATAGTATTGAATCCTGTGAATGATTAATGCTGATTGCTTTAAATCTTTATGATTGGTTGTGTCAAGCTTGGATCTTTCACCACGTGTCCCATTGGCTTGATCATGAATGATATGACCTGATCTCATTAATTATGAGGATAACGTTAAATACGGTCATTGGGATCTGGTAAATCTCTAATTGCTCTGCATCCCATAATCACCCTTGCTACCAGCTGTTAAGTCGTGGGGATCATTGAATCTCTGCCACGTGTCTTAATGGTAGATCCTGTCAGAACCGCATGATATTTATGAACCGTATGAGACAGCGTCTCCGTGGGCCGCATAGGTATAGTACTTGCGAGCCGCATGGAATGTCTTTTTGGTGAGCCGCATAGGTATAGTACTCACGAGCCGCATGGGATGGCTTCTTGGTGAGCCGCAGGAAGATGATTCTTGCCAGCCGCATGGGATGGCTTCTTGGTGAGCCGCAGGAAGATGATTCTTGCCAGCCGCATGAAGCTGTTCTTCAAGTGAGCCGCATGGGAGTAGCCACGTGGCAATCTCGGATCATGTCAAAGATTTTCTCCTGTTTCCAAAGAGTCTGTCATTATGACAGGGCTATTATGACACTTCATGTCAGAGCCGTCAGCTGTCAAATCATGGCAGAGCATTAAATAGGGCCATTACTCGATGGCCAGCTGTGTGAAGGGGTCCCATGGGGACACGTGGCGTTGATCGAGCCGCATATCTCTGTTGGTCGTATATGAGCCGTATGTACTTCTGAACCGCATGCGGCTAGGGGGCTCTTTGAACCGCATAGGACTGTCCCAAGCCGCATGGACTCTCCTGCAATGAGCCGTATGAGACTAAGAGTCTCTCTGAACCGCATGGGACCACTCCTGTATGAGCCGCATGGGGTTCTCCTGTTCCGAGCCGCATAGATCATTATTCTGATATTTTTCATGCTTCTACAGAAACATCTTTCGAAAATCCGAGGAAACATAACTGAGCTCTGATACCAATTTGTCACGCCCCGAGTCGACAAACCGTTCGTCCCCGGTGTTACTTTGCCGATTCGATTGTCCTCGCTAAGGCGTGATGCCGCACGAACCTGGAGTTGCGCTCGTGCAAGGCAACATGACAAGTTCTCAAATGGTTATCTTTTCATTTTGATATTAATACGCCAAGTAGAAACTTCACAATTCACATCAGAATATAAGACGCAGTATAGGAAGATAGAAATACTTTTCATTCATAGCTTGCAAACGAAGTGCAAGTCGTAATTACATTGGATGTCGTTGCGGCTACATTGATTGAAAACATAAAGAAAATACATTCGACAAGTTGCCTGAACTACGCTTGCCGTCCCATACATTCGCCCCTTTATACAAAGCCGTCGATTTGAATTGGCTTCAAATACTTCAACATAGGAAGAGCTTCAAAATGCCTCTCCGTACTTCAGCTCCAGTTTAGTTGAGCGTGCCCGTCGCACCTGGGGAAATTAGGGGAATGGGATTAGCACACTTCCTAAGTGGACGAGACGAACCCACTCGTCTAAACCGTCTCTGATTGTTAGGGTAGGCATGCTTTAGAGTTGTCTTTCTATTAGAACTAAATGAATTCAGTTCATATTCGATAGCCATCTTTGCGTAATAAAGCATACAGTGAACCATAGCAGTTTATCATATTTCTTACCACGGTCGTGCTCGTCCCTGCATGAAAACAGAGATAATATTTACACCAGTATAAGACAATAGGTGAGCATGCTACTATCTTATATGTGGTCATTGATGTTACACATCAAGTGGGACTATCTCAATGGCATTTCGGCCCCCTCAGTCTAGGTTGCAAGCCTGACTGACGGTTCCGAAATGCATCAGTGCCGAATCACGATTAATCATTCCCCCTAGGTCGAGTCGATTCCGATGCCCCGGATATCGATTCGAGGAAAATATCAACTTATGCACAAGCTGTCCATGACCATGCCAATGCGTGAACAGTTTATATATGCAACCAGTTTTGTATAGCACGGACAGTATTGAACGACATTATCATTTCCCCCAACTCATGCAACGTTTCATTTTCCCCAAGACGTACTCCGATTTAGCGTCCCGTAGGCACCAAATTGTTCGAGACATCATAACCCACGATCGACGTTTCATAATATTTTGCAGCACGTAAAATAGTCTATCTTTTTACTAGAACCTTAAACTTTCTGGTTTATGTGATAGACTTGTATTTTTAGAGTGAATTTCTCTAAATCGATACGTTTTCCCGAGTTCTTGAACTTAGTGGATTAGCATGCAATTAACTTGGCATCGTTCGATTTGAATGAATTCGAAGCAAGGAGTAAGTTTGCGGGACAGAGTAGAAAAGAAGGGGCCGAATCATCCACCGATTACTTTGCTTCGTGCCGATCGTCCAAGCGCTACGCAACGTCAATCCTTAGTTACGCGAGCTCCTGCAATGGCACCAACACCTTGTTAGATTTCCTTCTTTTCCCCTTGCATCAAAATTTGTAATTGCATCCATGAAAACGACGCAAAAGCACTTCAATCAAGCCCAGCGGCAAAGCTCCAAGAAAACCATACAGCCGTCCGGTCCCGTCGAAGGGACTCTTATAGAGAGCTCACTCGCCGAGACGCAGCCCGCTGCATCTAGGACTTATTCCAACAGAAGTCGTTCCATTACTTGGATCGATTCTCGTAACTTCCGTCTAAATCGATTTGAATCGATGCCGCAAGGCGTTAACGTTTACCAAGCTTAGCGATCGAGTCAGATGGCCATCTAAGTTCCCGGCCGATCTGACTCGGCGCAAGCATATTATGAAGTTCCGTCGCCTATCGAAAGCGGGGCGCTACATAATATACCACTAAGAAAAAGTTTCGTCCCTGTAGAAGCATGGAATTTCAGAACCAGAAAATCTATGCGCCAGACTACATGCGCCAAAAGCTTGGACAAAGTACTTCACAGCAAAGAACAACAAATATAGACATTGAAAGAGGGCTTTTTATTTAACATATAAAAGTCTATTACATGTCTAAGAAAGACTGTACAAAGGAGAATTTTTACAAAGAAAAGATCCTAAGTCTACAGCCAGCAGCCAACATGCTCCCTCAAGTAGGCGCAGTAATCAACATGCGCCCTCAGCCAGGCGCATCCCACCATGCGCCCTCAGCAAGGCACATCCTTTTCAGCAGCTCAGTTATGTGCATCCTCAGTTATGTGCATCCCTTTGGCAGCTCAGTTATGTGCATCCCTTTGGCAGCTCAGTTACGTGCATCCCTTCAGCAGCCCAGTTATGTGCCATCCTTCCAGCCAGGCTCACCTGGCCGAGCAGGATGAGGGTGGCAATTAACCCCCCCATCCAGAGAAAGAGCCTCAAAAGCCAAAGGAAGAGAAGAGCACCGCAATCAACCCGCGGCTAAGGGAGCCGCTTCCAACCAGAATGGGCAACACCCACGCAGAGAAGGAGCTCGCCAAAGCTCGAAGAAGACGGTCAGAGCACCACATTTCCGATCTATGGCTCTTCCTGCACAAACGAAGACGAAGCCCGAGCATCCCTATCTTTGGATGCAACAGGCACCTTCCGCCTGCCTCGGAAGCCCTCGACTCTGACTTTTGGATGTAACAGTCACCTTCAAGTACATCAATGAAGACATTGCGTCGCATCTTCACCCTCGGGAGCATCTCATCAACAGAATGCATTCGAGTACACAAGTTCATGTCGGAAAGACGTGAGAGAACGAGAAGCAAACCCTCTCTCCATGCCACTATTTATAGGCCGGGCAAATCAAACCCATGCGCCAAGTGGATGGCTCTCCGAATTCCGTGCAATGAATTTGCATTAAATGGATGAACCAGACGCTTCGAATTCAGCTAAGTCAAAAATGGCCATTTAAAGCACTCGAAGAACGTAACAGTCGCACCATTAAAGACGTGTCACGAAGTAGATGCGCCGGCCAGACCGCACATCACACAGACGTGCCCTTCAACATCAAGCGCATCACACAGATGCGCCATTCAGTACTAAGCACATCACAGGAATGCACCCCCTATGCGTCCCTATACGCCTAGTGGAGCGCCAACCGACGCGCCCACATAGCTGTCCATCGAATGTCACAAATATTAAATGCTGAACTGACAGAGTTGGCAGCACGCCTCCCGAAGTCTGAATAGTCGGCAGCTTTTTCAGAAGACGAAGCATCGCCAACGTCAGCGTCATCATTACTTCCCTCCGACGGCTACTGCCACGTGGCTATTCAACCACTCGCATGCGCCTCCGAAGCCATGCGCCCAAATCCGTATACGCCTCAAAAGCTGTGCGTCTCAGACTTTTCACTGATCCCTAAAGACAGAAGGAAAGTCACTGTTAAAACTCTGTATGCGCCTCAAAAGTCATGCGCCCCAGACTTCTTTCTGATCCCGAAAGACAGGAGTTAAGTCATTACTGAAGCCTCTGCATGCGCCTTAAAAGCCATGCGCCCAGAATGGTTCGTGACTCCTAAAGGTTACGAGCCAAAGTCTCCTCATGCGCCAAATCCTAGGCGCATCCTACCAGATCATTCCCCCACAAAATCAGAGATCTACGAGCCATGGGTTGATGACACGTGTCCTTTGACTCGACTCTCCCAAGATCTCAGCAACAGAAAGATCTTCTTCTCTGCTACGTGCCGGCTCACAACAGCAACATGAAGAAGTCAACCCCTCGATCAGGGTGCATCGTCCATGCGCCTCCATCAGCAATCAACACGTGGCGTTCCCACGACCAGGCGTATCCTACATGCGCGCATGAGCAGCTGGCCTGCAAAACTATAAATAGAGGGATCATTTCCTTCTTCCACAGACACACACATATGAACGAACATACCACCAGAGAGGCAGATACAGACACTCAACGTCTTCCTCCTCTCAGCAAGCTCCAGCACCCAGAGCAATCCAAGCCTTCAGAGAACCGATAACCGTCGTCAGATTGTCAACGGAGTCAACGCATTACCACTCACTCCATCGAAATAAGGGACCCAGATTAAATAAAACTGTACTTCTAGGACTACATCTAAGTCCTATATTGTAATACTGTTCTGTTTGTATTAAAATTTGTAATCAAAGAATTTTAATGGCAAACAAGATGGCGACTCTGCTGGGGACCTCTTTCACCTCCACTGATAAAGCTGTGTCGCAGTCCGACGATGTCAAGGTGGGCTCCTCCCATAAGACGCTGGTCGTACGCCTCAATCAACGGGCATATGAGGAGTTCATATCTGAAGGTAGTACGAGTCCTTCGAAGCGGCTGCCGAAGCCGAAGAAGACCCGCCGAGTCTGGGTGCGCAAGGTCGACGCCCCAGCGGCCTAGTACGAAGAAAACCAAGACAGCACGGGCCATGCGCCCCAAACGTGCTATGCCAGCAGCAAGCCAGAAGCATGCGCTCACAATCATACGCGCTGCTGATGGTAAGCTATACAAGGTCAACTCGAGTACCGCGGTACCAGAAACGAGCCGACCTTCAAAGTCCTTGTCTCACTTGGGCGCATCTGTTGCGTGCACAACCAAGTCGAGTAAGGCAAGTCCAGTGGTCTTGAACTCCCGCGCCTCCTCTGGTTGTATGTTTGAGGTCCGTTCAAGTTACTTCAAATGCTGTGGTTCCCCTACTACTGATCGGGATGCCTGTTTGGTATTCGATCAGGGGGCACAGCACTCACTTGACCACCCTGGTGCTTGGCCTTGCCATGCGCCTGAAATGGGTACGAAGGTGGCACTCTCCTCCAACGATCTGCGTAACGTGATCACTCACAAACGCCGATCAAGAGAGTCGACTAACAAGCATGATACGCCTCTCATGGGGCATACTTGTGTTGTAGTCACTATCAACTGCTATTGCAAAGCGGCAGTCCCACCGAGGCAGTCGGTGTTCCAGCGGCTGCAATCCTCGACACCCCTCCAACGTCGCCTCGGGAAGAAGGTATCAACAGAAGAAGAACCAGTGGTTGCTTCCTGCAACGTGATCTCCAAATCCTCGTCAGTCCGAAAGGCGACTGGCAGTTCCTCTTCCAAAGCCAGCCGAGGAAAACCAAGACAGCTGTCTTGTCCTCCGGTGTGTTCGAAGGCACTCGAGGGAGGAAGAATATCTTGGAGGAAGCTGGGGGTAGTCAGACCTTGGTCGAGCCTCCTTCCGAAGATGAGTGTGTCCAAAGCACACCTAGGGCAGATCCTCGAGGGAAGTCAGCCTCCTAGAAGCCCCTGAAGATGAGGATATCCTCCAGGACATAGCTGGGGGTAGTCTAGCTTCTGCGGACCCGAGCTTCGAAGTCACAGAGGCCCCTCAAGACGGAGCTGAGGGTAATCAGGCCCTTGCAGATGCGTCCGTGGTGAATGTTCTCCCGAACATAGCCGGGGGTAGCCAAGACGAAGCTCCAGAAAAGGCAACTCCCCTACAAGAGAGTGAGGCCGAGAGTGAAGCCTCAACCCATCCATCCACTCCCGATCGCGTCATGACAGTAAACGTGACTGGGACTGATATTGAGTCTGATGCGCCGCCAAAGGACCTCGTCCAGCGCATGGATACTCTGGAGGGAGGACTTAAAACCCTTTCTGCCTCCATGCAAACACTGACTCAAGCAGTATTTGAGATACGGTCTGCTTTGGCGAAGACACCTTCTACCAGTCCCGATCCAGGGGCCAATGGCGAGTCGAGCGGACCCCTTCAACGGGTATCCTCGGATGCAGATCGCCTGTAGGTCCTAAAAAATGAAGTTGCACACATCAACAAAGTCATGAAGATCAAAAAATAAATCTTTCAAATGACCTGTGCAGACATCAGCTTGCGCAGCATACAGATTATGCATACTAGATTACGCACACTATCAAGCGCGCAGTCTGACGTGGCAAATCGCCATCATTACCTGACACAAATCAAATTTTCTGACAGCTGACAGCGCGGAGAACGAGGCAACTGTTTGTTTAATCGTGCAGCACGGCGCTCGAGGACAGCTGGCAGCACAATCCATGTTGGCGTAATCCATATTGGCGCAATCCATTCCTACGCAGTCCAAGTCTGAGCAATCCAAAGCCAGCGCAATTTAGGTTGCGCATTCTATCAAAATAAATGACAAAATACACGTGGCATTCATGCCATCATTTGTTCATTACGTGGCAACCGTCTATACATGATCATGCGCATTTTAATCAAAAGTTGCCATGTGTCCAAGACAGTTGGACCACGATCCAACAACTGCCTGCACAGTCCACTGTTGCGCAATCCAATTGCTGCACAAACCATCCAGCGCAATCCAGAATAACTAAAAGTTAGTTATTTCTAGAACTCTATAAATACAGTTTCAAGTCTCCATTCAAGGGGATCAGAGATCAGATCATAGAGAGATCAGACTTTAAAGTTCAGAGAGTCCAGGAGTTCTTGCCCAAGTGCTGCTGCATTCTTCCGAGGCTTTTGCCTTCAACTTTCGAGGCTTTTTGCCTTCAATTCCCGAGTTGTCTTCAACTTCCGAGGCTCCGTCTTCAGAGTTCACATCGTCCAAGGGATAAAACAATCGTCATCTAGATTGGATTCCTGCAGTTGTACTTTCTCAGATTCAAATTGTAATCTTTTATAAAGTTTGTATCAATAAAGTTCTACACTTTTGTTTTTGCAAACAAAATGGCGACTCTGCTGGGGACGACTTTCTCCTCCGATGAGGAAGTGACAACTCAATGTGACGTAGCGTCTATCGAAAAGACGCAGAAGACACTGGTTGTGAAGATCAACCAGACAGCCTATGAGGCTATGATCAACTCCAAGACCACTCCTCGCACTGCAACCACTTCTGCCACAAGCAAAGTGCGCCCAGTGTGGGTCCCAAAGACTGCTGTGCAGTCTATTGATGTTGTCAGCAAGACTTTTGCGTAGTCTGCCTGCAAGACTGCTGTACAGTCCAAAGCTTCTGTCATCAAGCCTGCTGTACAATCTGTCTCAATTAATACTACGCAATCTGCTGTTGCCAGTATACAGAGTACTTCATATGCTGCCTTGGCTAAGTGCAAGACTCCTATTCCTCTGGCGCAGTTGGCTGCCAATCTCTCTGCGCAAACCAATACTCCAGCAACTAGAGTCCACCCTAGGCACTCTGTGATAAGAACTCCTGATGCGCAAACCACAGTCTATGTGGACAGAACCAGTGCGCCATCCATTTATGCGTAAACTGCTCCTGCGTAATCTAAGAATGATAACCTTTTGGCTAAACTCTCTTCTTGTCATAACAAGGAGAAAGGCTCTGCTCCTCTTTCCAAATACACTGTTTCTACGAAGCAATCCACTGGGGGTAGTCCTTTGGCTATTCCTCTTCCTCTTCAAAATAAAGGAAAAGGCCCGTTGGTCTTTTCTCAAACTTCCTTGTCTCATGACTGGGAAGACAATAGAGGAAAACACTCTTTAGCTAACCCTTCTTCACAAAACAAAGGAAAAGGCCCTTTGGTCTTTTCTCAATATTCTTTAATTTTTACCGAAGAAGATCAATCTGAATGTGCCTTGGCACCAGTCAGTACTAGAACTCTTTCAAACAAAGATTCTTCTTTCTTTTATGACAAGAAAACTTGTACTGACCGAAGAGGTATTCTGCCTACTCCGGTAGCAGAGTTCCAAGATCTCCCAACCCTCAAGATTTTCCGTTCCAGACAGGAAAAACTGCTGGTGTCTCAGACAGAAGCCCCTGGGGTTGAGTTTGCTGATTTAAGAACATATCTCAATCGACCAACTTTGGTAAAATGTAAACAACCAATGTCGAAGATCAAACATCAAAGACAAACTTCCAGGGTCAAAGATCCTGATATTTATGCCAATGAAGTGAGCACTTCCCTGTACACTCAAGGGACTAAACATTTGAAGAATCAGAATCATGTTCCGAACATTATCAAAGAACAGATCCCTCAGAGTTTTCCTCGTCCTGCTGTTGTTCCCGATCTCCGAGAACATCTCAGACAAAGGCGGGATACTATCTCAACACCTTCAGTTCAATCATCTGATCATCATTGCAACCATAAAGTTATCATCCAATGTTGTTGTCAAACAACAAAAAGATCTGTCTTTGATCGTCTGACTTTTGCAAACTCTGAAGTAGTTTTAGAGGAAGATGAAGTCTTGTATGCTTCTGTCAACATGACTTCCCGAGACACTGGGGGTAGAAGGTGCTCTAAGCACGACAAGCCTCGCAAGCCAAGCCAACGGTATCTAGATTTACTTCAAGAATCTTCTGAAGGAGTGTTTCGACATACCCGATCTCGAAGCCGAGACACAATTGGTCAAAGAAATCTTCTTCAAGGTCCTTCGGGTTATCTTCCTGCCTCTCAGTCAGGAGACGACTCTTTATCCGACTATGATGCATACAGTGAAAGCTCTTAACAGACAGTGTCTTCTACTGTACCAAGAGAAGTGACAGCTTATGTTGTCACTGATGATCCAGATGCTTCAACTTCAGCAAATCAAGAACAGAGAATTATTGCACTAGAAGACAAGCTAAAGACCATGGCAGAAACGATCGCCAGTATGCATTCTATTATTGTGGCACAACATGCTACACCACCGACTGTACCTACTGCGAGTCCAGAGATCATAGCATCCTCAGTACCTGTCAATGCTGGACTGGGGGTAGTGTCTCCTCAAATGCCTCCTGTACAAGTACAAGTTCAAACTACACCCAGTCAATCAGGGGCAGGGGGTAGTGCTTACAATGCTGTTCCTCCTCCTACTACTCTAACTCAACCTGCTCCTTCTTCGTCATCTGAAGACGCCAATGAAGCTGTCAAACTCTTACGTACTCAATTCGAGGCCTTTAAAGAGAAAGACAACTTGCAAAGATTGGGGATCAAGCAGCCCTATCCAGTTGAATGAAAAGAAGTCCCGTTCCCGCCAAAGTACAAGATCCCAACGATCTCTTTGTTTGATGGTAGCACTTCTCCAAGTCAGTTCATCAATCACTTTGAGGTAATGACCGTTCAACTCCAGCCAAATGATGCTCTTCTTACCAGAGTGTTCGTCGGTTGTTTAGCCGGCATAGCATACGACTGGTACAGAAGTTTGCCCGATGGTTGTATTACTTCCTTATCAGGTCTCAAGCAAATCTTCCTGGAACGGTTCTATGAAGGATTCAAAGACATGACTATGTCGGCTCTCAACAAAATCAAACAGAAACACAATAAAACTGCTGAGAGTTTCATCGAACGGTTCTGCCGTGAAGCCTTGAAGATGCCTTCCGGAACTCCAGCTGCTGTCACTATTGATACTTGTAAGACAAATCTTTTGCCTATCATCAGTATGTGGACAGGATCTACCCAGTTCCAAGATTGGCCCTCATTCATTGTCAACGCCAAAGCTACTGAAGTGAGTGTCGAGAAGTTCAAGCAATTGGGGGTACAAATGTCTAACCCCGACCGGGATGAACACCAGACATCAGGTGGTGGTAATCGCCAGAACAACCGCAAAGCAAAAGAGACTTTGAACATCAATTTGAACAAGAATAAAGAATCTTTGGCTGTAAATGTGGCTCCGCCTATATCCACTTCTACTCCTTCTGCACCTCCACCGAGGAAACCTCGTCCGAAAGTAGAATATTCTTTCGACGAGAATGACACTGCAAGCATCTTTGATTGTTTACTTAAAAGTAATAAGATTTAGCTCCCAGACCCAAAGAAACATGATGAAGTCGGTAAGACAGATCATCCTAAATACTGTGTCTACCACAGGTTCATTGGACACCCTACTCGAGCATGCTATGTGCTCAAGGGCAAAATTCAAGAGCTTGTCAATGCTGGTGTCGTTACTCTGCAGCAAGAGGAGAAGACTGTTACTGCGAATATGGTTTCAGTCCAGTTTGGTGATTTCCCTCCGCAGATGATATCGTACGGTGTCATTCCTATTCCCAAAGCTACTCTTGAGATTGAGAATCTCCCGCCTCAACCAAATGAAGGTCTCATTCCCTTGTCTCTTGATAACGGCAAAATTATGTGGATCCATCCAGATCTTGTTTCCGAATTCGAAGTCTCCTCTTCTTCTAAGAAGAAAGACCGCTCCAAAAGCAAGACAAAGACTTGCAACATGGTGTCTTTTGACCCCATAGTTGACGAAGAAATTCTGCTAGGCACCAGATCATGGAAAGCTTACTTGAAGAAGTATCCTGATACTCAAGAGAATCCTGCCTCTTCTTCTGAACCTACCCCAGTACAATCTACTTCCTCTGAAGAGATTCCTTCCACATCCTCACCAGTTGTAGTGTCTATTCCTCCCAAGCCGGTGGTTGCTGACAAAGGCAAGCAACAAGTCCGCTTTGACAAACCTCTGAAGAAATCATCTCCTACAGGACTTGAAAAGTCGTACAACTTTGATATATTGGCTCAACTAGCCAATACACCGGCTAGGCTATCAATCTTCGAGCTCTTGAGCCTTTCCAAGGAGACTCGAGAAACTCTAAGTAAAGCCCTGTTGCAGGCTGAAACTTGTTTAACTCTCCTCAAGAAACCGGAAGCAGAACCGGTCTCTTGTCGTCATTGTCACAGCGTATTAGAGTTGATTCCAAATATCACTTTCACTCAGAATGATATGCTGCTGGAGGATAATAGACATGATCGTCCTCTCTACTATACAGGGTATGTCGATTCGATGAAAGTCGAACGTATCTTGATAGATCCGGGGTCTGCTCTCAGCATCATGCCAAAGACGATGCTGGACGCATTGAAGATACCAGTGCATAGTCTTTCAAACACAATCACCACTATCTTGGGATTCAACCAAGGAAGGAGTGAACCTTTGGACAAGATCCGCTTAAAACTTCAAATAGGCAATCTTCGCACAAAGGTGACCTTCTATATCATCGACAATCATGGTTGTTCTTACAACGCTCTCCTGGGAAGACCCTTCCTCTATGAACATAATATTGTTCCATCAACTCTTCATCAATGCTTTAAGTATATTGATGACAAAGGAGAAGTTCATAAAGAAGTTGCAGACCTTTATCCTTTCAAGGGTGTCGAAGCATACTGCAATGACGCTCGTATGTATAAGGAAGAATTTATGAAAGTGGTATTGGCCATGGATACTGAAGAAGACCAAGAAGCAGTGCCCAAAGACACTTTATTATACATGTTAAAGGGCATGTTTCCCATCCTCAGTCTTCTAAACCTCTGGCTATTCACTTGCCAATTCTGAAAAAATCGGTTGATGGCGATCAGGATAAAAGGGAGCTCACCTCTTCTGAGCCACTTGTTATTGACTTACGTCGTAACAAAGACAAAAAGCAGCTCACTTCTTTTGAGCCACTTGTTGTTGATTTAACTTATAACAAGAAAAAAAGGGAGCTCACCTCTTCTGAGCCACTTGTTATTGTCCTCCGTCGTAACAAGCCTCCTTTACGTCCTTTTTCTCCCCCTCTTGTAATCAATCTGATCAAGCCTGCTAAGGCTAAAGGTTATACTGTAAATACAGATGTACAAATTAATGAAAAAGCATCTACTTTCCAGTATACTGATATTATTTATCATACTAAATGCTATTTAGATATGTTAGATAGCTTCAAATTATTTACGATGGGAGTTGTGCAATCTCTTCAAACAGAAGTTTCAGTTGAACACCCAAAGGATTCATATCGTATTGTTCCTGCTCGCAAGAAAGGTGAACGTCCAATACTTTTTAGTAAAAGACCGGAACAACAATTCAGTTATACGGATGATAGCAAAGTTAACGACACGGGTCATCTTCAATTCCGTCATTACAGTCAACAGTCAAAAGACATCGTCCGAAAGATGGGTTATAACTTCAAGACCGGCCTCAACTACGGTAAGGGTATAAAGACTCCTCTCCGTACAGCTGTTCCACAAGGGAAGTCAGAGATGTACTACAGCAGGACCAAAAGAGGTCTCGGATATGCTTCTCCTCCGATGTTATCCCCAGCAGTATCTGACTCTGATAGCGAGGAGCGTTCTAACTCTTCTGATTCCAGATCGTGGGATTCTGACACTAGCATCGGTCAAGTTCATCGAGTGACTGTATCTTCTAACATGGTCTCCGTCGAACTTCCAGAAGGCTACGACAAAGACATTGAAGAAAGTTCTGAAATAGATCCTTGGGCTCAACAGATGGACAATCAGTGGTTACTCCGATTCGAACAAAGAGAACCTCCTACCGAAGATCAATTGGTTCAAATTGATGTAGGAGAAAATGGGTCACCTCGTCCAATATTTATTAGCAAGAATCTTCCAGAAGCAGATAAACAAGAGTTGATTCTTCTTATTAAAGAATACATTGATGTCTTTGCCTGGAGTTATGAAGACATGCCAGGACTAGATCCCAAAATTGCTACTAACAAATTGAATATCCTGCCGAATACAAAAATGGTCAAACAACAGCAACGACGCTTTAAGCCTGAAATGATGGACGCGATCGATGATGAGGTTAAGAAGCTTATCGGTTGTGGCTTTATTCGAGAAGAACAACATCCCGATTGGGTAGCCAACGTTGTTCCAGTCCTGAAGAAAACCGGCAAGGTTCGAGTCTGTATCGACTTTCGGGATCTTAATGAAGCATGTCCAAAAGATGAATTTTCTCTCCCTATCACAGACGTCATGATTGACAATACTTGTGGGTTCGAGCGAATATCTTTTATGGATGGATTCTCTGGATATAATCAGATCAAGATGAATCCCGAAGATAAAAAACACACATCTTTTCGCACTCCTCGGGGAGTCTACTGTTACACAATGATGCCATTTAGTCTCAAGAACGCTGGTGCAACTTACCAACGGGCTATGAGTACCATTTTCAGAGAACATCTTCGTAAAACAGTCGAATGTTATGTTGACGATATCGCTGTGAAAAGTCGTCTGAAAGAAGATCACATCCAAGATTTGAGAACAATCTTCAATCTCATGCGCCAACATCAGCTCAAGATGAATCCCACCAAGTCATTCTTGGGTGTCTCTAGTGGTAAGTTTTTCGGCTTCGTCATTACCTCTAAGGGTATACACGTGGATCCCGAGAAGATCAAAGCCATTCAAGAGATGCATCCTCCACGCAACCTAAAAGAGCTACGAGGATTCCAAGGTCAACTTGCGTACATCAGGAGATTCATTTCGAACTTGTCTGGACGCTGCAGACCATTTACTCAACTGATGAAGAAGGGTGTATCTTTCATTTGGACCGAAGAATGTCAACAAGCATTTGATGACATCAAACGATATCTCATGAACCCACTAGTCTTGGTGCCACATATCTCGGGCATTCCATTCTTAATGTACGTCCGTGCTATGGACCATTTGTTGGGTGCTTTACTCGCCCAAAAGAATAAAGAGGGTCACGAACAGGCCATCTACTATCTCAGTCGTACTATGATTGGTGCTGAACACCGTTATAGTCCGGTCGAAAAAGAATATCTAGCTCTTATGTTCGCTGTTCAAAAGATAAAGCATTATATCATCGGTCAAACTATTCATGTTACATCTCGAGTTAACCCTCTTCGGGTACTCATGAAAAATCCCAGTACACTCAATTCTCGGCTGGCTACATGGGCCATTCTTCTAGCCCAATATGACATGGTGTATGTTCCTCAAAAGTCTGTCAAAGGTTAAGTATTGGCAGATTTCTTGGCGGCTCATCCTATACCAGAAACATCCAAGCTTTACGATAAAATTCTAGATGAGACATTGGAAGTCAATATGATCTCTGAAGAATTTTCAACCTTGCGTTTATTCTTCGATGGTGCATCCAGGGTCGGACCCAATGGTGCCATTATAGCAGGAGTTGGAGTTGTTCTTGTGTCTCCAGACGGATCAACCATTCAAAGAGCTTACTCTCTAGATGAATCATGCTTCAATAATGTAGCAGAGTACAATGCTTTACTCATCGGTCTTCGATTAGCTAAGCAATTGGATATCGAATATCTCGAAGTCTACAACGACTCTAAGCTGGTTGTCAACCAGGTTAGAGGAACTTATGAAGTCCGCCATCAAGATCTGGTACCTTATCATGAAGCAGCGATCAACATGGCTACATCATTCAAAACTTTCTTCATCGACTATGTTCGCCGAGCATGCAATACTGAAGCAGATGCTTTGGCCAATCTTGCAGCTGTCTTAGCCATTCCCATCAGAAGACAACAAGTGGTGGTTATCTCTAATCGAGAACTATTCTGTGTTGAAAATAATTGTAATATTGAGTTCAGTAACTTTACTGAAGTCAATATTATCAGTGAAGACTGGAGAGTTCCTTTCATTGACTTTGTTGTTCATGACATACTTCCTGAAGATTCAAAAGAGGCCACAAGTATTCGTCGACGATCTCTACGATTTTACTACAACCAAACCACCAAGACTCTCTATCGGCAAACTTATGACGGCCTAATCTTGCGCTATCTAGCTGGTGATGAAGCAAAACAAGTGTTGCATGATGCTCACGACGTTTGTGGAGCACATCAACCCGGTCCTAAACTACAGGATCGTATTCGACGCATGGGTTACTACTGGCCCTCTATGGTATCAGATGCCATTGAATATGCAACAAAATGTCGAGCTTGTCAAATTCATGCAGATTTTATTCATCAACCTTCAGAATTTCTACATCCGATAGCCATTTCCTGGCCTTTCGAAGCTTGGGGTATGGACATTATTGGTCCCATCAATCCTCCTGTCGAGGATGTTACATGATAAATGATGTTACATGATATCAAGGAAGATCACTGTAATCCTTATCGATATTGGGACGGGGACTACTGTCGTCCTTATCAAAGATACGGTCAGAAAAAGAGTCGAGAACCTCCTTGCTGGAACCCACGAGGAACTTGCTGTTGGCACATTTTATTTTGATTAATTAACAGCATCTTCGTAGTTTAGTCTTCTGTGCTTCAGATTCAAATATTCTGAGAAGATCGACTACATAGAGTTCTTCCGTTCAAGCGCTATCTCTTTCACTTCGAAAATTGGAGCAGTTACCGACATTCCCTGTACAAGACGGCGACTTTCTGCTTAGAGTCTTCGAGTCTGTACTAGTTTAGGTATTTCTGTAAACACCTAAGGACGGATGACAGTAAAAAGAACAAAGTCAAAAATCAAATACATACAGAGCGGCATACCGGCGGTATGCTTCGGCGTACCGGCGGTATACCGTTTTTGGCATCCAGAAAGTTGCTGTGACGAATAGTCGGCATACCGACGGCATGCTCCGGCATACCGGCGGTATACCGATCTTTTTGTCCAGAAAGTTGCTGTGACAAATTGTCGGCATACCGACGGCATGCTCCGGCATACCGGCGGTATACCATTTTTAGCAACCCAAAAGTTGCTGTGACAAATTGTCGGCATACCGACGGCATGCTCCGGCATACCGGCGGTATACCGTTTTTAGCAACTCAAAACTTGCTGTGACAAATTGTCGGCATACCGGCGGCATGCTCCGACATACCAGCGGTATACCGAGTTTCAAATATTTGGTTTTTGAATTGCTCTGACTAGCATTAATGGCCGCATTTAATGCTCTCAAACGGTCATTAATATGACCGTTACTATTTGGCCGGTATACCGACGGTATGCCGCTGCATACCGACGGTATGCCGGTCTGTCTGTATTCAGAGCATTAAATGCCACCAACTCTTGGTTCTCTTATAAAAG
The DNA here is from genome assembly GCA_029216955.1 of Iris pallida. Classification (NCBI taxonomy): domain Eukaryota; kingdom Viridiplantae; phylum Streptophyta; class Magnoliopsida; order Asparagales; family Iridaceae; genus Iris; species Iris pallida. Next base: position 14,614,088 of record JANAVB010025999.1, on the reverse strand, counting down.
AAAGCTCTCTCTCTCTTGAGCTTTCTTCAGCAACTCTTTCATAAATTTTCTAACAACCAAGAGCTCCACATTAATACTCTTCCAAGCTTTTCATTGTCATCCTTTCCCAAAGTGCTAGAGTATTAAAGAGTTGTACATTTCGATCTTCACATGTTAGAAGATCAACAAGTTCTCATTCTCTTTTGTTTGAAGTTGGCGAGCCTTCGTAAGAAAACTCGTGTGTAGAAGTTGGCGAGTCTTCGGATCCAAACTCGTGTAGAAGTTGGCGAGTTCTTTGGATCCAAACTCGTGTGTACTATTTAGTTAAATAGTGGATTAAAGCCGGAGAGAGTTCCGGGACTGGACTGCCTCAAAAGAGGATACCAGGATACATCCTTGCGTTTGATCTTTCTACTCTTTTCTTTCAATTGTCTTTATTATATCAATTGTTGTAGTTTATTTTTAATTTCCCTATTCACCCCCCCTCTAGGGTTCTACAATTGGTATCAGAGCTTTGTTCTCTTGATTTGGATTTACATCCTTGAGTGATCCATGGCCACTAATCCTAGTATCAACACGTTTCACAATGAGGGGCACTCCACAAATAGGCCTCCCCTATTTGATGGTACCAACTACAACTACTGGAAGATTAGGATGAGCATTTATCTAAAGTCCATAGATTTTGACTTATGGGATTGCGTGATAAATGGTCTTCCTACTCCTTCCAGAGCTATTGAGGATATTGCTTCTGACACCCTTCGGGACACTCTTTCTGAAAACGTTAAGAAGCTTGCTAGTCGAGATGCCAAGGCAATGAATGCTCTTTATTGTGCTCTCGACAGTAGTGAATTCAACCGAATCTCTACTTGCAAGACTTCCAATAAGATTTGAAAATTACTTGAAGTCACACACGAAGGAACTTCACAAGTGAAGGAGTCTAAGATTAGTAGACTCACTCAAGAATATGAGTCTTTTAAAATGAAGCATGATGAATCTATTACTTCTATGTTTACTCATTTTGGTGATATTATTAATCCTCTCTCTTCTCTTGGTAAAGAATATTCGGCTCATGAAAAGATCAGAAAAATCCTTAGAGGATTGACGAAAGTGTAGAGTCCTAAAGCTACCGCAATTATTGAGGGGAACGATCTAACTGTCATGAACCTTGAGACCCTCATGGGTAAGCTTATGACTCACGAGCTCGACATGAAGGATCAAGAGGAATCCTCCACACTAGAGAAGGAGAAGGAGAAGACCAAAGAGAAGGAGAAGACTCTTGCTCTCAAAGCTTCAAAGTCTTACTCCAAGGATAGCTCCAACGACAATGAGTCGGATGATGATGAAGAAATAGCTCTTATAGCTAAGCACTTCCGGAAATTCCTAAAATTCAACAAAGCCAATCGCTCCAGACGGGAAAATGAGGAAGATCTGTCTTGCTATCAATGTAGAAGACCCGGACATATCAAGCGGGACTGTCCGATGATAAGAAGAGATTCAAGCAAGTACGAGAAGCCAAGCAGAGGAAGCTCGTCCTCTAGAAAATTTGCCAACACTAGCATTTGGTGCGAGAGTGATGCTAGTGACTCCGATAATGACAAGGAGTGCAAACACAATGCTAATGTTTGCCTCATGGCTACTGATGAGGTACTTGATGATCTTTCCTTAAACACTCTTACCTATGATGATTTGGAGAAAGCCATTCTTGAATTACATGAAGAACACAAAGGTGTTCGAAATAAATACAAAAAATCTCTTAAAGAGGTTGAGGCTCTTCAACTTGAAGTAGAGAGGCTCTCAAGCATCATTATTGATGTGAAGGGAAAATCTCCTATTTCTGACACGGATGAAATAGAGTCTTTGCGACTCAAGTTTCAAGAATCTCTTGACACCCTCAAGAAAAGGGATGATGAGATTCTATCCTTGAGAAACTCTTATGAATTTGCTATGCGCAAATGTCAAGATGCTAATAGAAGAGAATATGACACTTCTATCAAGTATAATGATCTTCTTACACGGAGTAAGAATTTAGGTAATAAGAATACCACTTACATGCATGCTCCAAGACACCCCCACACTCATCACAATGCTAGGCATAACTCTTACATGAACACTACATACAACTCCTTTTCTAACACAAGAAAAGGACCCTTTGTTAAGAAGAACACCTCACGTCATGCATTTTACTATCATCATAACACTCATGGTAGAACTTCTCTCACTAGAAACTCACATATGCACAACACTCACACTTCTTCTTCTAAATCTTCTTTGATGTGTAATTATTGTGGTTTGGTCGGTCACACTTCCAATTTTTGTTATACAAGAAAACAAGTTGACATGAGAGTTCTTAAATGGGTTCATAAGACTAACACTCATGGACCCATAAGATCATGGGTACCAAAATGTTCATCTTCAACTTATGTTGTAGGTGACGAATCCTTCTCATGCTAGAAGCAAGTGGATTCACGATAGCGGTTGTTCACGGCACATGACCGGTGATGCTTCACTTTTTACAACGCTATCGATGAAGAAAGAAGGACACGTCTCCTTCGGTAACAATCTTAAAGGTTATATTATTGGAAATGGTAATATTGGCTCTCCTCCTTTTTCTTGTATTAATAATATTTGTCTTGTTACTAATCTCAAGCATAATCTCCTTAGTATTAGCCATCTTACCGATAATGGCTATGATATCAAGTTTGTAAACTCAAATGCTACATTACCGATAGTTCTAATAGAACTATTGTTTATGAAGGCATTAGAGAAAACAACATTTATGTTCTTTATCTTGTTGAAGGCACTAACAATGACAGATGCCTAGTTGCAAAGAACGATAAGAGTTGGCTTTGGCACATGAGGCTTGGACACGCCAACATGGACACCATCTCTGGCCTCGCCTCCAAGAAGCTTGTACGAGGTCTCCCAAGTATCCCATTCAAAAAGGATATGGTATGTGAAGAATACGAGAAAAGTAAGTTGACCAAGTCATCCTTCAAATCCATCAACTCTGTGAGTACTTCTAGACCCCTTCAACTTATCCATATGGACCTTTTTGGTCCTAGTAGAGTAGCTAGCCTTGGCGGCAAACTTTATGCTTTTGTTTTAGTTGATGATTTTTCGAGATTTACTTGGGTTATTTTTCTTTCTTGCAAAAGTGATACTTTTCGTGAATTTGTTGCTTTTTGTAAACGTGTTCAAAATGAGAAAGGTTTTTCTATCAACAAAATTAGGAGTGATCATGGAGGGGAATTTGATAATGTTGATTTCAAAAGATTTTGTGAAAAGAATGGTTTTGGACATGATTTTGCTTGTCCACGAACTCCTCAACAAAATGGTGTTGTGGAGAGAAAGAATAGAACCCTTGGCGATATGGCCCGGGTTATGTTAAACCAATATAAGCTCCCCCAATATTTTTGGGCGGAAGCCGTTAATACGGCATGTCATGTTATTAATAGGGTCTTGATTAGACCTATTTCTAAGAAGACTCGTTATGAGCTTTGGTTTGACAAAATTCCCTCTATTGAATATTTCAAAGTTTTTGGTTGCAATTGTTTTATTTTGAATACCAAGGATAACCTAGGCAAGTTTGAAGAAAAAGCCTATGAAGGAATATTCCTTGGATACTCTACTCACAGTAAAGGTTTTCGAGTTTTTAACAAAAGAAGTCTTGTTGTCGAAGAGTCAATAAATGTCTCTTTTAATGAACTCAACTCTTCTACATTCTCCTCTTTCGAGGATATTGATGACATCTCGTTTGGGTTGGAGAACTCCTCTATTGAGGATCGTCCTTCTTCATCTAATAATGAAGTTGTGACCCCATCAAAAGAGTCTCCTTCTCTCGAGCCTCCTCAAAAGGATCTCCCAAAAGAATGGAGATTTGTCACCAATCATCCTAAGGAGCTTATCATTGGGGATCCTTCCTCAAGTGTTAGCACAAGATCCGCCACTCGTGATCTTTGTGCCAATGTGGCTTTTATCTCTCAAATAGAGCCTAAAAATGTTAATGATGCTTTTCTTGATGAGTTTTAGATGATAGCTATGCAAGAGGAGCTAAATCAATTTGAGCGAAGCAAGGTTTGGGAACTTGTCCCAAAACCTAGCAATCATCCCATTATTGGAACTAAATGGGTGTTTCGCAACAAACTTAATGAAGATGGGTTAGTGACTCGTAACAAAGCCCGATTGGTTGCTCAAGGCTATAACCAAGAGAAAAGCATTGACTACAACGAAACCTATGCTCCGGTTGCACGTCTTGAATCCATTCGTATGCTTTGTGCCTTTGCTTGTTTTAATGACTTTAAGTTATTTCAAATGGATGTTAAGAGTGCTTTTCTAAATGATATTATTAAAGAGGAAGTTTACGTCAAACAACCTCCCGGTTTTGAAGATTTTCAATTTCCTAATCACGTCTTCAAACTCCATAAAGCCCTTTATGGCCTCAAACAAGCTCCCCGTGCTTGGTATGAGCGTCTTAGCTCTTTTCTTGTTTCTCACAATTTTTCAAAGGAGAAAGTTGACACCACACTTTTTATTAAATCCCATGATGGGACTCTCTTATTGGTTCAAATTTATGTCGATGATATAATTTTTGGTTCTACTAACAACACACTTTGTGTAGAATTTGCTAAAGTCATGCAGGAAGAATTTGAAATGAGTATGATGGGTGAACTTTCTTTCTTCTTGGGGTTACAAATCAAGCAAGGACCAAAAGGAACCTTCATCAATCAAGCAAACTATACAAAGGACCTCCTCAAGCGTTTCGACCTCGACTCATCCAAATCAATGAGGACTCCTATGGCCACAATGACAAAGCTTGACAATGATGAAAATGGCACATCGGTCGATATTCGTATGTATAGAGGTATGATCGGTAGCTTACTTTATTTAACTGCTAGCCGTCCGGATATCATGTTTATGTTTGCTTGTGTGCACAATATCAAGCCAACCCAAAGGAATCACATTTGTGTGCCGTTAAGCGCATTTTTCGTTATCTCAAAGGCACCATTAACATGGGTCTTTGGTATCCGAAATCCTCATCCTTTGAGCTTCATGGCTTTTCGGATGCGGATTTTACCGGATGCAAGATTGACCGGAAAAGCACTAGCGACACATGTCAATTCCTAGGGAAGTCTTTGGTATCGTGGTTTAGTAAGAAGCAAAATTCTGTTGCTCTTTCTACCACTGAGGCAGAATATATTGCGGTTGGTTGTTGTTGTACACAAATTCTTTGGATGTCACAAACACTTTTAGATTATGGCATTTCTCATTCATGTACCCCTATTAAATGTGATAACACTAGCTCTATCAATCTCACGAAAAACCCGATTTGTCACTCACGCACGAAGCACATTGAAATTAGATACTATTTTCTTCGTGACCATCAACAAAAAGGAGATATTCATCTTGAATTTATTGATACTACCTATCAATTAGCCGATATTTTCACTAAACCTCTTCCGGAAGATCGCTTCACCTTCCTTTGCCGTGAACTAGGCATTTTATCTTTCGATCCATAATCTCTCTCGGCCGACACACCGACGGTATACAGCGGTATACCGGCGGCATGCCGTTTTTTGAAGCAGAATTAGGTTCTGTTTCGAAACTCGGCATACCGTCGGTACACGTCGGCATACCGCCGGTATGCCGGATGGAGGCGGACAGGACACCTGTTCTGGGTCCGGGTCCACTTCTTTTATCTCTCTTCCTTTATTCTTTTTATCCTTTCTTTATTCCCTTTCTTCCATCCCATCCCTCATAACTACCCATCTCCTCAACTCCCTTCTTATTTATTACTCTTCAAATCACCTTCCCCCTTTCTCTCCTCTTTTTACTCCACTCTCTTTAATTCAACCCATCACCTTTTCATCTCCCCACTTTACTCCTCCTCTACAATCGTTCCCACCCTCCTCCCCTTTCAAATCATCTCTTCATCTTCCTCCTCCTCTTTAAAATCTTCCTTCTTCCCTCACTTCTCCTACTCCTCCTTCATCCACTCCAAAGAACCATAACCTAATCTCTTCATGGCAAACCCTAAGCGCCCCCGATCCTCCTCCTCCTCCATGTTCAACCTCTTCGTCCCGGTGGCGCTACCTACCGGCTATGACCAACGCGTCTTCTCCAACTCTCTGGTGGCCGAGCTTTGGTTCCAGCACTTCGTCCATCACAACGTGTTCAAGGGACGGGCGGTCAACTGGAACCTCTTCCCCGGTCACGTCCCTTTGTTTGACGACGCCGGTCTATCCTCTCTTCTTCGGTACCAAATTCCCGTCTACCCCGCTGCTGTCCGACTCTTCTATTGCAACATGAGAGGGGACGACGACGATCCTTCTGCCATTCAATCTATGGTCAATGACCGTCACTTCTGTCTAACATCTCGGGAAGTGGGGAACATCTTGGGCATCCCGGACAAAGGGGAAGCGTTACCATCCTTGGGTGCTCTCAACTCCTCGGCGGCGTCACCTTTCGACGAATTCTGCCGTATCATCTGCAAGGGTCCCAACCCTCCTGCCATCCCGGCCCTCTCTGTCCAGCTGGAGCCATTTTACTACGAGCTCCATCGGATAGTGTGCCACACACTTTTTCCTAAGGGCGGGAACTATGACGCAATCACCGGTGATGCCCTCGTCTTCATGTATTATCTCTACGCCCGGAAGCATTTCTCCTTCCCGAAGACTCTTCTTCTGCTCTTTCGGCGTGTCCTTCCTTCGGGGAAGCAGAACCTATACTATGGCTCCCTTATCACTCTGCTTCTGGAGGCCAAACAAGTTGACCTATCTCTCTGCTCCTCGGATGGCGTCCCCTCATACCTTGCTGTCTCCCGTACCCTTGCTGGCGCCTCCACTTCCCGTGCCTCATCTTCCCAAGAGTAACCGGCATCCACTTCTACTGCTCCCACATCTACCCCTCCTGCTTCGGGCCGTTATATGCCGCTCACTCAGCATCACTTTGATATACGTATGGCCCAGGCGGAGGAGCAGATGCGGGCCCACACTCGTGGACTTGGTGCCCTGATCTAGTCCCGTTTCCACGATCAGGGGTACTTTATTCAGCGCACTCTTCAAGACCGTGATGCTTTTCTGGATCTTAATCTTCAGGATCCCATGTACATGGCCCCGCGCTTCTCTGACCCCAATGCCTATGGGTTTATGTACCCTGACGGCATTGATCCTTTTGGCGCCTTCCAGCAAGCTCAGGGTGATAATGACGATCCGGCTGATGAGTAGGGATGGATTTCCTTTTGAGTGATGGTCTCGTGTTATGGGTGTTTTAGTTTTTATGTGTCTGTTTTTATGTTATCTTTTTTGGTCCTTCGGGGACCGATATGTGGTTGGTACTTGTTGTTTGCTGTCCTTCGGGGACTTTATCTATGGTTGTCTCTAGTGTCCGGCTCTCGTTGTGGAGAGTCTTTTTTATTATCAGTATGATATGTATGGGTCCAGCATGTATTCACTTCTTTATTCTCTTTATTGGCACCAACCTTTTGTATGGTTGTTGGCACCAACCTTTCGTATGAGGAGAGGCCCGTGTCTATATTGGACCGAAGAGAGAAGATCCTCAAGAACAAGACAATCAAGTTAGTCCGAGTTGCTTGGGGTCATCACTCTTTGGGAGAGTCAACGTGGGAGCGTGAGGAAGATATCCGATCGCGGTATCCTGACTTGTTTGACTTATAAGGTAAAATGTCTTCCTTATGCCTCATGTCTTCGATTCCCTGCTTGAATGAGTGATTGCTTGTCTAGTTATAGTTGCATGTAATTAGTATAGCTTGTTCTAGTCTCTCTAACATCTTAATTAAATTCCGAGGACGGAATTCTTTTAAGGTTGGTAGAGTTGTAATGCCTGTTGTTCGTATTACGTATTTAAGAATACGTGTACGTATTTTATCTCGTATTGGCCATGGTTCATCTTGGTTTGGGTTGGCTTGGGTTGGTTCGGCTAGGCTTGATTAGCCTTGGTTCATCATGAACCAAGGGTTAACCCCCTACCTACCACAACCAACCCCCATTTATTAACCTCTTCCCATTCTCTCTCCTCATTATTTCCTTTCTTCTTCATTACTCTCCACCACCAACCAAGAAAACCCTAGCCTAGGCAAGTGCAATCTTGCTTCATGAAGAAACCCACCATTTTTATTGTTCTAACCTCTTCTTTGCAATTTTCTAATCCATATTAGAACTTGTCATTTTCTATTTTGAAGCTTGGATTTTTGTAGATCTAGAATTTAGTTATTTTTGGATTTTTATGGTTTTGATCTATTAAATTCTCTTGTTTTCAAGTTTTGATGGTTCCATGTGGTAGAGAATTTCCTTCTACCCAATTTTGACCTTTGGAAAGTTGGATTTGGACTTATTTTGACCAAGTTATGGACTTTGGAAGCTTAGGGTTCAACCATGGAGTTCCTGCTGTTTGGAGAAGACAGTGAGCAATGCGCGAGCTTTTTAGCTTGCGTCACTGAGCTGTGCGCGCTCTTTAGCGCAGCACAGTAGACTCCATACGCTGCCTTTTGGAAGCGTATGACTCGCATACGCTCGCTTGCTTGACAAGGAGTCGTATGGAGTCCATACGCTACCTTTTTGGAGCGTATGACTTGTATACGCTCACTTGGATAGCCATGAGTCGTATGGAGTCCATGCACAGCCTTTTGGAAACGTATGACTCGCATACGCTCGCTTGCTTGACAAGGAGTCGTATGGAGTCCATACGCTACCTTTTTGGAGCGTATGACTTGCATACGCTCACTTGGATAGCCATGAGTCGTATGGAGTCCATACGCAGCCTTTTGGAGGCGTATGACTCGCATCCGCTCGCTTGTGTGACAAGGAGTCGTATGAAGTTCATACTCTGCCTTTTTGGAGCGTATGTCTTGCATACGCTCACTTGTGTGACAAGGGGTCGTATGGACCTCATACGCTTACCTGAGCGTAGGCTGACCTGAGCGTAGCTTGACTTTAGCGTAGCCTGACCTGAGCGTATGACTTTTGCACTGAGCGTATGGCCTTGGCTGACTTGGTCTTCTGTCAGCATGTCACTTTGGTTTTATTTTCCTTAAGCCTGGCTCTTCTATAGCCCTGTATATTGATATTTTATTAGATATTTTACGCCCATTTTATATCCTTACGCCTTTTGTCATGAACTTGATAATCATGAATTTATTTAATAGGTTTGTTAATAATAATTGAACACGGCATGGCAGGACAAGCATACCTGACATGATTATCTCGAATTGCTGTTGCGACGGCTAACGTGACATGACCTGACAAGAATGACTAACCTGGACACTGTGGATGATTGCGTTTGCACAATAAACCAGTATTGTCTTGCATCATGTCTAGGATGGGATCCCTGAGTACCACGGTCAGGGATACCTACTGTAATTAACTAAGAGTAATAAACTAGAATAATTCAGTAGACATGAAGAGATTCCCAACTACAGGCAATCCCGTTATCTGGGCGCATTAAGTGGACTTGTAGCCTACCGACGAGTAGGGCACACTTCCAGCACACAGTCATGTGGTGCATCCTTCATAAATGAACATTCGACCTGGATAACTTGGATGGTCTGCAGGGCTTGTGGCTGTTGAAATAATCTCATTACATCTTGCTAGTAACTAGGCCTGTGATAACCCTAGCTAGTTAAAGTATCAAGACGTACTTTTGATTGGCCGTGATTGATTGGATGAAGTTATTCCAGCTTAGTCTTATCCTGATCCTGTGCAAGATCGTGACAAGACACGATTATTGATGCTTGCCTTAACAATAACGATCGGAGGACCAGTTTTGTTCAGGCGAAGGGTTACAACCCCGGTCCTTGTTTGGTTTAAGGGTTGTAACCTGGCTCCCGGAGCAGTTCTGTGTCTTCCCTTCGGTTATTGTCTTATTTGTACCCCGTGCCATGCTTGTCATGTTCTATCTTACTTCAGCAACATGATTATCTATAATGGCCTTAACAATAAAGATCATGAGTCCGGTTCTGTTCAGACGAAGGGTTACAACCCCGGTCCTTGTTTGGTTTAAGGGTTGTAACCTGGCTCCCGGAGCAGTTCTGTGTCTTCTCTTCGTTTATTGTCTTATTATCTTATCCATAGTATTTGAGACAGATTTCCATTCAGGTGAAGGATTGCAACCCCGGTCCTTGTTTGGTTTAAGGGTTGTAGTCTGGCTACTTGAATGGTTTCCTCGTACTCAATTATTGTTATTATTTCTGATAATTTAACTTTAATGTTCCTTACTATATGCTGGTTTTAGTTTCTAAGTGAAGCCTCCTTTGTGGCATTTGCTCTTTCTAGGGTCTGACCCAGCTGGTTTTGTGTGGCCAGATATCGGAGCAGCGCCAGAGGATCCACCGATCTTCCAGCCAGATGGTGACCACTAGACGGAACCCTGGCAACGAGTGGGTTTCTTTTTGTCCTCCCACTTATTTGTAAAAATTATTCTTTTGAGGTGTTTAGCCGGCGAGCACGTGTTAGCTCGATTGTATCTTTATTTACTGTCTGCCTACGGGCTGTAACATGATTGACAGATCCTAGGGTTGATCATGTATGACTAAACTCTTGCTAGTCCGGGCATTTTGTACGACTAGCTTCATGATCATCCAATATGTAATGTATGGGACGCCTTGCTATTATATATTTGGTGCTCTGACATCTTATAATTACTATTGCTTGCTTGTGATTGAGACAATAGGCTTGTTCATGACCTTAGGAGACTGCTGGCTTGTAGTTAAACCCTCATGTATCTAGACAGCCGTGACCGTATAGTAAGATGGATTCCATTTCATATACGTAGCTGGCTATGTCTGCCCCGCTCTCCAGTATTCTAGTTCTGGGGCGTGACAAATGGGCCGTGCATTTACTTTTCTCTAGACGCCACTAGTGACTTGGTTGAAACGCTAACGTGCCGTGTTTCTAGCTTCGAGGGCCCTTGTGTGGAACGTTGTCTTCAAATGCATATTCACATAGAATGGTTAAGAACCTTTATTTGTGTAGTCACATATATTTTTCTGTTGAGCTAACTTTAATCAGTTTATGGCATGATATTATGTGTCTTGTTACGTCCCTCTGAGGACCTGGTTGTCTTGCCAGGTGTGTGCTATTATCTTTCGCAGGTGTTCTAGCTCTAGCTGTATTCATTGCTATTTCTTCGAGGATGATTGCGCTTAGATCGTCTTCGCTTCGCTCGCCAAAATCTTTCCTTTGTTATGTATTTCTTTTCATAGTTGGTAGTGGATTTGTCTCCGCCTAACTACATGTACCAAATGACAATTTCATGGTTGATTATATGATATCATTTATTCATATATTTTTTTGTGGATGAGATTAGTATGGTTTTACTGCATTTTACAGCTTATGTATTCATACGAGGATTCCATATATTGGTGTGTACTTCGTATGAATACAGCTGGCATGTCTACGTTCCTAGTCCTACATATTTTGTGACTGGGGCGTTACATGTTTTTGTGGTGGCCCATGCAGGTCTAGATAAATTGTTTGGTTACTTTACCGTACCAAGCAAGCCTGCGTATAGGATTAGAAGTCTAGGATCTTATCCACATACTTGACCTCCTTCCTTGATTTTATCTACCGTTTGACTCATCAATTGCATCTTGCTTGCTTCCTTCCATCCTTATTCTTATCTTCCCTTCGTGCTTGATAGAGATCGACCCTAGTAGTTAGTTGTCCCAAAACACCATTAGTTTAATTCTTTAAGTTGGGTAGAATACCTTATGAACTAGCAACCCCTTTGACCTAGTGACCTATATTAGCAAGCTTATTTAGATCCTAGAATCTAGAGGACTTAACCCGTCTAGCCAACCAAGGACTCGGACAAGAAGACTATAGGACGACTGTATGAATTTGAATCATTTTGCATTCTTTCAATCTAAAACTCTTGTGCCTATGTATTTACCATTTTGAATAATGATGCTAATGTAGCCTTGTTTTTGCAAGCTTATTCCTTATCGAGCTTGTCCAAGACATATGTTAATTGGGTCGCTCCCACTAACATATTGTCTAATCAGAACCAGTGCATGATGGTCTGATCAACCAAGTGTACTTTGGTTCGCTTTTGTCTATCGTTCTACGTGGATGGAACATAATTAAACTTGGCCTTTAGAGTCCCATCCACGACTGCCTTGAAAATTTCTTTTGAAATTTTTCGGTCGCCTTTGAATCACGTACTCGCATTCGATAAGATCGTCTTTTGAACCCCTTATTGCTTTCGCCTTCACCTATTCTAGAAGGACGAACGCGTTATACTAGGATCTCCTCTAGCCTTTCTATCGACAATGATCATTATCACTCAACGTTGTTATATCCTCATTCTAAATTGCTCGTTTTATCTCGGCCCTATAATTACTCTCATGACCTTCTAAATCACTTAAGTTAGGAGTGACCCAAATCGCTCTCTCGATCGTGCCAGCAACCAACTCCTAAGAAACCATATCTTTAAGGTCTCTAAACTATTCTTCTCTAGATAACACACAAGCCTCTGTCGCGTGTTTTATCTTTAAACTCTACTTATTTTCCTTCTTGAGCTAACCCATGGTTACCCTCGCCGTTATTGAAGTCGCGATTTCCTAATGCATGATTGCGTTGGACGTTGTGAATGATTATTCCTCACCGATACCCCCTTGCGCCTTTCACCCCCTACTAATCTTAATTTCGAGGACGAAATTCTTTCAAGTTGGGTAGGATGTAAAACCCCTAGATTTCTACTATATTTTTAGTACTGAATTTTTTTTGTATTTATACGTCGCATAGTCGTATTGTACGTCGTACGAAAATTTACGTTTTTCGTATTACTCGTCAAGTGCGAATATGTGCGAGGTACATATTTTTTTGAAAAATGATTTTTGATTTTATTATCGGTAATGGTTTCAAAATAATATATATAATAATTATTTTATTAAAGGCAGAGTTTATTATTTATTTATTTATAAAATGCTATCTTATTGATTAGTGATAATTTAGAAAACTAGAAAATTATTTCATGTATATTTTCAAATTTTATTTTTATTACTTATAATAATTTATTTAGTAAAGAGGTATTTTAAAGATTTGATTATTTATGTTTAAATTTCATAATTGTTTTATCTAAATTATTAAATGTAGTTTAAAATTATTCATATTAATATTTATTGTAGTTTTCGAAATATATTTAATATTAATATTTTACTATTCGAAAAGATATTTAAAAATATGTATTATTTTCAAAATTATTATTATTGGTATTTTGAAAAATCATATTTCGAAATTATTATGGCAATTGAAACTCTTGATTTGAAATATTTTAAAATAAGGATGAAGATTTATCCATTAGATTTAATTTGATTGCATTTAGATTTGGATTTGATTTAAATTAAAATTATGAATTATCTACGTGGGTTTTAAATAATCCTAATCATTATCTAATTTGGGAATTCTCACATCCTATAAATAGGCAGGTACTCCTCCATATTTTCTCCACAATATTCCTCTAAAATTTTCACTAACCACAGATTGTGCATCGTGTCTGTGTCTCCCATCCACTATATTCTTTTTCTCCATTACAGTTACATATTGGTTTCGTCCGACAGCCCCGGACTTGACGTCTTCCCATGTCCATCCTAAGCCTAACCTCTAAAGAAACTCCTGTGTCCGTATCGACATCACGACACGGACTCACTCGACCATGCATCACTCTCTCCTTGGTCGCCGCCTTCCCAGCCATCACCGACATCCCCGCCATCAGCAATTTTCACTACCACCACCACCTTCGTCGTCATCACCACCACCACCAGTAATCAAAGGAAAGAGGGGGGGAGGAAACCCTAACCTCAGCGTCCGCCGAATCAGCTCAGGCGAGCATCCCCGCTGCACAATGACCCGCAGCACCGGCGTCGATCCTCGCCGCGCCGTCCCAGTCGTTCGCCCCCTTCGTCCGGAACACTGGAGATCCACCGTAACCATGCACCGCCTGCATCCGCCTCCGTTGACCGGTGCACCACAGGACTACACACCAGGCGCGCCGCCTCCGCGTCGGGCGGCAGCCACCGAAGAAACCCTAGATCCTCCCCGCGAGGTCGCCGCCCCGACGCCAGCCTATTGGCGACCCGATCTGCCGCCGCCTGCTGTCCCCGAGCCGCGCCAACCTCGTACGCCCCCGCCACGCTCGGCGCAGCCCCAACGCCGAGTTCCCTCCGGCGTTGTTCGCCGCCTGGATCGAGCTCGGCGACGCTCACCCAAGCCATTTCGTCATCTCCGATCGGTCGCCGCTTCGCCCTTCCGTGCTCCTCCCGTCGGCTTGCGATCGCCACCACGGCCTCGACCACCGGATCCGCCGCCTCCGACGTCGGTGAGAAAACCCATTTTCCTCTCTCAAACCTCTCTCTCTCTCTCTCTCTCGTTATTTCCTAATTGGGGGGGAATGGAAACGTAAGGAGTTGTTATTATTATTTATTATTATTATTATTATTATTATTATAATTATAGATTACGGTGGCTGTGGTTATTATTTTATTATTATTTTATTATTATTATTATTATTAGTAGTATTAGTATTATTATTATTATTATTACCAGTATTAGTATTATATTAATATTAATGTTAATTTTAGTAATAATATTTTGAGTGTTTCTAAATTATTAAATTATAGCCAACCATTATATTTAGATATGGGCATAATTATTTTCAAATTATTGTATCATATTTATTATTCTAAAATATAGTTTGGGCTATATAATATTATCATCATAGTTATTAATATTACAATAGCATTTTTAAATAAATATATAATTAGTATTTTGAAAATTTTGTTGTCACGAAAATATGTATTATTACCTAAGGATACACTTTGACCAAAGGAATATTTTGACAAATATAATTTTGTCTAATATAATTTACTAGATTTTCAAAACATATTTCTCCAAATTATTCTAGATATAGTTTATAATATTATAAGTAATTTTGCCATAAATAGCTCTATAAAATATTTAATCTCTCCTTAATTGAAATCTTAATATGATTGATCAATATTCCCTATCTCCTTACAAATATCGAACTTCCTTGTATCCTCTCTAGCCAATTGGACTGCCCCGGACTCGATGGCACGGTCTGTACTATCATCGGAGGCCGTCTTGCGTAGTTGTAACATCAAGGTCATATTTGTGCCATATGGTTTATCGCAGCACACCAGACGTCGCTACCAGGCAAGACACCTTGCCTTCACTGTTTAAATTTCTTGCTCAATATCATGCATGTTTTTACTTATTATAGAAAATATAAATTGTATTTGCAAATTATTATAATTTAGTTGCACATGGCATAGAGTTAAGGGACCACCTTTGTTTGTGTCACATTCATTGGCCCGACACTTGTGTATCACGAGTCACGAGTCTTATTTAGATCTCGGACGTACGTATCGACTAGCCATCGGTGCGCACATGTCGTGCGATAGGCAATAACTGCTAAATACTTATGGTTGTCTAGAAGACTTAGTGACTTAGCAGTTATTAGGAATGTCGTGATGTGGAGTACATGGTGGTGCCATCCACACTCCACTAATGTATGAAGTATGTGTCCACCAACAACGTCATCCGTACGGAGTTCGCGGACATCGATCCTTTCAAGGGGATTGAAGCCTACTTCACCGATGCCGACTTGTACAAGTCACCTGACGAGGAGGAGGCCAATGATGCTGACGACGAGGCAGAAACAGCAGCAGAGCGGACATGGAGCCTGAGGTCACTCCCGATGCTCCCTTGAAGATCTGTCTCAAAGGCAAATCGCCTCAAAAGTTGCCTCCCATGAGCATTAAGCTACCCGAGAAAGCACCAGCTGCTCCTGAAGCTCCCCTGAAGATACGGCTCAAGGAAAAGCCGCCTCAAACATCGGCTCCCCTTGTGGAAAAACTACAGGGGAAGGCGCCAATCACCGGAGGCACAGTGGAGGCACTTCTGAAGGTGCGCCTTAAGGGCAAGCCGCCGCCATCCCAGCTGCCAGAGAAGGTCCACGTAGTCCTCTCGGACTCCAAAGCCAACGCTGTGGTGGACTCTCCCGATCTCGCTCCAGTGCTTACAGATGAAGAGTTGGGAGAATATATATCAGCTGACGTAGATGCCCCTTCTCTAGACAATGTAATCCCACGGGATAAAATCTCACATTTCATTAATAATAGAGTGTCATTTAATTATTCTAGTCTTCCACATTGGAATGCCATGTATACATTAGATAACGCTCTACGGTCGTTGCAAACACAAACAACGACCGTCCATCATGTAAATCGAGTAGTCCCGTCCCAAGGGGTCTGTTACATAGTCCCACCACGGAGTCGAGATGAAGAATCCATCATCTTCGGCAAGGTTGAGCGTCATCAAGACCTTCCGCCTCTCGAGCCAGAACCAGATGCCGGCAGAATGCAACTCTATCGGTACACGGACAAGGCAAAGTACCTCATCCAGAAGATGGGTTACGACCTAAAAAGCGACAAAGGCCTGAACTATGGCAAGGGTCGATGCCTCCCCCTCCGGCTTTCGACACCTAAAGGAAAGCCGCAGGACTACTACAATAAAACTCGACGGG
Organism: Iris pallida; assembly: GCA_029216955.1. NCBI lineage: Eukaryota > Viridiplantae > Streptophyta > Magnoliopsida > Asparagales > Iridaceae > Iris > Iris pallida. Next base: position 14,597,552 of record JANAVB010025999.1, on the reverse strand, counting down.
GGGTAGGCTATGTCACGCCACCGTCAACCCCAAAGAGTTCAGACGCAGAAGAAGTAGAACATTCTCACTCGTCTGAAGCATCAACATGGGACTCCGATACCAGTATCGGCTCTGTCTTCAAGAGAGTGCTGTCAGCCAACAAGACATCTGCACAATCTCAAGAAGAAGAAGGCGAAGACCAAGTGCCGAAATTCTTCGAAGAAGAACCCTGGGCTCAACGCCTAGGATAACAATGGGAGTCTCGCTTTGAATTACGCGAACCCCCCACCGAAGATGAAGTCGAGCAGATCGATCTCGGGGATGGATCTTCTTCCAAACCTATCTTCGTCAGCAAAAGCCTAAAAGGAGAAGACCGAGAATCTTTAATCCTGCTGGCTAAAGAGTATATCGACATCTTCGCCTGGAGTTACGAAGATATGTTGGGACTTGATTCCCAGGTCGCAATACATAGACTGAACATCTTACCTGATGCCAAGCCTATCAAACAGCAACAGCGGCGCTTCCGTTCGGACATCATGAACGCCATCGATCAGGAGGTGGATAAGCTCTTGACCAGCGGCTTCATCCGGGAAGAACAACATCCAGATTGGGTAGCCAATGTCGTCCCCGTCACCAAGAAAAATGGGAAGATACGAGTCTGTATCGACTTCAGGGATCTCAACTCTGCTTTCCTGAAGGACGAATTCCTGCTTCCAATCACCGACGTGATGATCGACAACACATGTGGCTTCGAACGCATGTCTTTCATGGACGGGTATTCGGGCTACAACCAGATCAAGATGTTCCCTGACGACGTAAAATATACGTCATTCAGGACTCCAAAGGGTGTTTTCTGCTACACAGTGATGTCCTTCGGCTTGAAGAACGCTGGTGCGATATACCAATGAGCTATGAGCACCATTTTCTGTCAGCATCTTCGCAAAACAGTCGAATGCTATGTTGACGACATCGCAGTCAAGAGCCGTCTCAAAGGAGATCACCTGTAAGACCTCAAGACAGTCTTCGATCTCATGCGGGCGCATCAACTCAAGATGAACCCCGCTAAATCCTTCCTTGGGGTTTCTAGCGAAAAGTTCTTGGGCTTCATCATCACGGCGAAAGGCATTCATATCGATCCCGAGAAGACCAAAGCCATCCTCGATATGGACCCTCCGAAGAACCTTCGAGAACTTCGAGGCCTACAGGGACGGCTGGCATATATCCGGAGGTTCATAGCAAATTTTTTCGGCAAATGTCAACCCTTCACCCAGCTCATGAAGAAGGGAGTCTCTTACGTCTGGACAGAGGAATGCCAGAAGGCTTTCGACGACATCAAAGCCTACCTGACAAGCCCACCAGTCCTGGTGGTACCCGTCGCCGGCAAACCGTTTCTCCTCTACGTCCGAGCCATGGATCACTCCCTCGGTGCTCTGCTGGCTCAGAACAGCGATACAGGCTATGAGCAAGCAATCTACTACCTCAGTCGAACTCTGATCGAGGTCGAACACCGGTACAACCCCGTTGAGAAAGAGTGCTTGGCTTTGGTATTTGCCATCCAAAAGACTCGACGTTATGTCTCGGGGCAGACAATTCATGTCATTTCCCGAGTCAATCCGCTCAGAGTCCTCATGACGAAGCCAGGATCATTGAACTCCCAGTTAGCGACATGGGCGATCTTGCTAACGCCATACAACATGGTGTTCGTTCCACAAAAAGTTGTTAAGGGTCAAGCTCTGGCCGACTTCTTAGCTGTACACCCATCCCAGAGTCCTCACGACTCTATGAAGACATCCCGGATGAGGTTCAAGAATCAAATGTCACCGAAGAAAGCTCCGTCTGGCGGATGTTTTTCGATGGCGCTTCAAGAACAGGCCCCAAAGGCCAAATCGTCGCAGGAGTAGGGGTGGTATTAGTCTCCCCCGATCAGCTGGTCATCCAGCGTGCTTACTCCCTTTCGAAGCCGTGCTCTAACAACGTTGCCGAGTACAACGCGCTCATTATGGGACTCCAACTAGCACAACAGCTGGGGGTGAATCATCTGGAAGCCTACGACGACTCAAAACTCATCGTAAACCAGATCAGAGGGCAGTACGAGGTTCTTCATGAAGACCTGATCCCTTACCATGAAGTTGCATTGAACATCATTTCAACCTTCACCGGATTCTTCATCGAACACGTACCTCGTCTACAAAATCTGGAGGCTGATGCTCTGGCTGGCCTCGCAGCCTCATTGACGGCATCCCTCGGGACTCAACACTACGTCACGGTAGTGGATCGAGACCTGGTCTGCCCTAAAAATAACCCGTGCTCACAAGTGGCCCATGCCATTTCAACCAGTGCCGGTGTTAACGTCCGAGATTGGAGATTTTCGTTCATCGACTTCGCTGTCTACGAAATTCTTCCAGAGGATCCGAAAGAAGCCGTCTCAGTCAGGAGGCGCTCCCTTCGATTCTACTACGATACAGCCACTAAAATGATGTACCGACGCTCCTACGACGGACTTCTCCTTTGATGTTTGTCCAACGAAGAAGCAGCCGAAGCCCTTCGAGAAGCTCACGGTGGAACCTGCGGGGCCCATCAACCTGGCCCTAAGTTGTAGGACCGACTGCGACGTATGGGCTACTACTGGCCAACCAAGGCCGCTGACTCTGTTGAATATGCTAAGAAGGGCCATGCGTGCCAGCTTCACGCAGACTTCATTCATACACCGTCAGAACCACTACATCCTACAGTCGCCTCCTGGCCCTTCGAAACTTGAGGTATAGACATTGTGGGACCGATCACCCCTCCTTCATCGAGAGGGCACCGCTTCATCCTAGCAATTACCGACTATTTCTCCAAATTGGCAGAAGCAGTTCCGCTGGCAGAAGTAAAAAGCGCTAGGGTGATTAGCTTCATCAAGCACCACGTCATTTACCATTTCGGGGTACCCCGGAGGATCATCCACGATAATGGTCCTCAGTTCATCAGCCATGCTTTCAGCCGATTTTGTGACAAGAATCGCATTCAAAACGTGGCATCAACCGCCTACAATCCAGCAGCAAACGGATTGGCCAAGGCGTTCAACAAGACTATCGTCAGGCTACTCAAAAAGGTCGTGTCATCCAACAAACGCGACTGGGATGAAAAGCTCGACGGATGCCTTTGGGCCTACCGTCCAACGGTACCGGGTAATACACCATTCTCCTTGGTCTACGAGAGCGAAGAGGTACTGCCTCTCGAGATTCAGATACCCTCACTCCGCGTAGCAATCACAAACGAACTCATAGAAGAAGACAATCAACGTCGTCGTCTGCGGGAACTGGAGGCACTTAATGAAAAGCGTCTCCTAGCTCAACAGCGCATCGAACTCTACCAAGCCCGTATATCACAGGCTTTCAACAAGAAGGTCAAGCAGAGGACTTTCCAAGTTGGCGACCTGGTTCTGGCAGTCAGGAGGCCGATGGTGTTGACTCACAAGACACCAGGAAAGTTCAAGCCCAAGTGCGAAGGACCTTTTATCATAGAGACGGTATACTCAAACGGTGCTTACAGTCTCGCCAAACCCAATGGGGACTTGTTCATGATGTCCATCAACGTCAAGTTCCTAAAGAAGTACTACTCTTGACATCTTTTCAGACATGTACTTCCACTCCACAAAATCATACGCTTCCGGAACCCAACTGTTCCGTAGCGTCCTCCAGTAGAAGGACAACCACCTCTACATCACCTCTGAGTTGTCCCTCTACACCCTACAAAGTAGAATCTTACACCCCGTAAGACTACGCTATCCTACATGTTTACCACGTCCACATTACCTCTGAGTAAACATCCCGTACAGACAACCCCCGCGTTGTCGTATATTGATCGTAGAACTTCCACGTCCACATTACCTTTGAGTAGTACCGTGTATCCCCCAGAGTCCTTCCTACCACGTCCATAATACCTCTGAGTAGGAAGATTCTATCATTTGAACCCCATATTTGCCACGTCCACATCACCTCTGAGCAAACATGAGGGTTCTCTCAAACTTATTATCTGTACCTAAAACTAAGGTACGCAAAAGATAATAGGTCCATACAAACCATCAAAGTTCATGACAAGCAAAAATGAACACATCACAGAAAATGGTGTACTTCTTTATTTCTAGAAAAAGAGAGTAAAGGATTACACTATCCCCAGCAAGAGTTGCAAATACACAAAAAGGCAGAGATTACAAGCCCTAAATATCCCCAGGGTTGGCGGAAAGCTCTGCAATTCGGCGTTTCAAGTCTGTCGCCCGAGTCTCCACAGTCGCCAAGACTCGACGTTCAGCTTCTTAACGCATCGCTTCAACAACCTCAGCAGAAGTTTCATTCTCGTGCTTCTCATCAAGCTGCTATCTCTGCTGAGCCAGGGTAAGAGCCCGGTGAGTGAAAGCTGCTTCCTCTTTCTTGAATGCTACGTGTTCAGCCTGGACACGTTCGGCGTCCAATAGGAGTCGTGCCCGCTGGTCCTCAAGGCGGCGGATCTGGGCGTCAATCTCCGCGATATTAGCATCCAATACAGCTCGCATCTCCACTGTCTCCCGTGTAGACTGAGATAACCGCTCCACTACAGCTTCAGTCTCAGCCACTTCGTGTTCCCAGACACTCACAGTGACCTGGTAGGAAGATACAGTATCGGCGAGCAACTTCTCCATCTCCGCATCTATCAGGACAGAGAGGTCATTCCGCTGGATGTGCCCTAATTCAGAAAGCCGCTGGTCCAACTCAGCCACCGTGGCTTCCAGAATGTCGGCCATATGCTCGTGGCCCGGGTGAACACGGATCAAGTTGATATGAGGCAATGCCATAGTTTTTGCCGTCGCAAAGCTCCCGTTGGCGTCCATCACTGCCGACACCCCCCTCTGCAGCATCTTATACACTGCCTCAACGATGAATTTCACATATTCATCTGCGTCCGCCAGCACCTGTGGCGTCATGACAGGAGTTGGAGGAGCTACCCCAGTTGGCGAACCGCAAGAAGACCCGCCGACCTCAACCTGCGAGGCTTGAACCTCGGCATAAATAGGCCCTTCATAAACAGGGGCTGGGCTACTAGCCCGAGGAGCCAAGGGAGTAGAAGGAGCCGGCACAGGTGTCGAGATAGTACCCTAAGTGGAAGGAGCAACAGAGGGTTCCATCAAATCCTTACCCTTCCCGAACTTGGAAGTACCACCGATGTCAGCGACCACCTCTCCAGTCCCCAAGATGCCATCAGCAGCCAATACCTCCCCTGGCAGAACGGAGACATCAATACTTGTCTCCTGACCCGCCCCAGGAGTCGGGACCGTCAGACGAGTCTCTTCATCAAATCCCTCTTCAGGGACAGGATATGTCGCTACCTCCTGGCCGGTAGCCACCTCAGCTTCCGCTGCTGAGTCCGAGGTAGGGCTCGGCAATGTTACAGCCGACCTCCCCTCATCATAACAAGAAGGGGAATCAACCCTTTCCTCTGTTCCAACTATCTCTGTTGCCCCCGCAACAGACTCTTGCAACTCTGGAGCAATGTCATCTGAAGACGACGAACTCCAATCCGCTTCATCATCACGAAGCCCCGTGTCCACTGGACCCTCAACGTCCAAGGCCCTCACAGCAACTGGCACTACCCTGGAAGTTGCTGCAACCTCTGCATCTCTTTCAACAAAGTCTGGAGATAGTAAAACCTCTACGTGAACATCTCCAGGACTCTCCTCTATTGGAGACATTACCATCGGAGGGATGCGCTCGTCAGAAGAGCTTGCTACCTCCTTCGGTTTATTGATACCCGATTTTGGAACTCGGGTCTTCTTCTTCGACGATCCCTACAAGAAGAAAAGCACAAGTCACCAAAATGATAAAATAAGTCAAAATTACGAAGGACTCCTTACCTCAGCAGGAGCTGATTCCGTTGGCGGTACAGGTGACACCCCCGTAGCCTTTGGAGTCGTCGTCTTTCTCGACCTCTTTGGTATAGACGAGCCAGCTTTCGCGTCAGTCCGCCTCTTCCCAACAAGGGGATCTCTCACTGATGTTACAGCTGCAGCCCAATATTCCGTCAATTCTGGTGGACGATATGACCGAGCCGCCATCAACATGTTTGCCGTGGCCTCCAGCTGAGTTCCAATGATGAAACTAGTCTCTCTATCATAACCTGGAGACGCAGTGTTTATTGTGCAATACAACTTAGCTGCCGAATACAGGATCTATGGCCGAGGGTTACGAACGGGCGCCGTAAACTGAACACCAGTACACCCGGCATTGTAACATTGCCAGCCCTGGGCTCCATCCAGCAAACTACCGATGAACCCCAGACTGTTACTGGGATTCCGTAGCATTAGCTGGGTATAGCCAAATTGGCGAGCGAACCGGTTGGGCAGATATGGTTCCAGATAACACCTATTCTGGTTCCGATAAACCAAGTGAGAAGGTCGAATACTTTGCAGCCAACGAAAACCCTATTTCGGCAGAGTAATCGCGTCTTCACCGGAGTCGACTAAATCTTGGTCATCCTCAAAGTCTTTGAAGATGGAGCCAACCTTGACAATCTTCCACCCCTGAAGGTAGGACAAAACTCTCCTACAAACAGGGACGCCAGTGTGTAACCACTTCCTCTTGTAGAAGCGGCGGATAAAGGCATCTCCTTCAACATGATCCTCCTCCGGACCTGGACTCATCACGTTTGGATGATGCAGAATCAGCCATCCCATAAGATAATGGAATGGCAGTTCAGCCCGGGGAAAGTTGTCGTTTTTTCCTCTCCCCTGGATCACGTCATCAGCAAAAGTCCACAAACCCCGCAACAGGTTACACACCATCGCGGGGAGAAGAGCTAAAGGACGGCCAAAAGCCAACTTTACGGCAGGCAAGATAAGGTTCCGGTGTACCCTCTCTACTGCACCAGATCCGTCCGCAAACACACAATCTCGGAGCCATATCTTCAAGTATGCCGTCAGCACCGCCTTAGACGACATCCAGTGCGCACAGTGCCAGAAGCAGCTATACGCATTCTCGCCACTTTCATTGGAACGAAGGGTCCTCTCGTCCAGCCGGCTTATCTCAGAAGTCACTTCCGCAGGTTTCAGCCCCTGCGGAGTCATAAATCGAATACTCGAGGGATCCGCCAAATCCTGCTTGAAAACATAATCCCTCCAAGCAGTCACATGAGGCTGGGCCTTGTCTTTATCCTTCCGGTGCATGAAATAGTGATGGCACGCCACTTCTTTGAAAACGGCCATCATCTCCGGAGCCTTATTCTCCAGAACCTGGATCTCTTTATTCGACGGAAAATATTCCTCGTATGGTTCGGACCCCCAGGAAAGCTTGGACATTTCGTACATCTCATGGAGAGCCAACCCTAGCTCCCCTACTGAAGTATAGAAGGTGCCAGTCTGGGTATTAAACAATTCCAAGAGTGCAAGGAACATAGGCTTATTGAGATCTACACCAGCCTGTATGGCACGGATAGCGGCTGTAATCCCAATCTCCTTAAGCTCAGCCTTGAACTTCGAAAGCACCCAAATGGTCAACTCGTCCCACCTCGAGATATGATGACACCAACCTTCAACCCTAAAGTCACCTTTCGGATACATGACCTTCGATATCAGCATCCGACTTGCGAAGGTTAAGGCACTGAAGGCAAAAGTGCCATTAGGGACTTCACTGTAGAGGCTCCCAGGATGCAAAGTTCGGCAACTAAACGAGGGACCGGTTCGTGAAGTAGCCAGGGTATCCCTCTGATTCGAGGTGGCATCAATCGAAAGAGCGCCCCCCAGGGCCCCTCCTTGAGAAGGAGTAAGCTCCCAGGGCATTCTTCTCTTCGAAGCTAAATGATAGAAGGCCGTCAGTGGCAACTGGCGGTCAAGTTGTCGTATGTACAACACCATGCCTTTTGCAGAAAAGAACCGGTCTTCTTTGACCTTCAGTATCTTCGCTTCCGTGGAGACCAGGCGGTCACCGAACAAAAAAACAGGTTTTAAGAAGGTCACGTCCTCGTAGTCAGCAGATTTCAGTTTTTTGCTCTCCATCATACTCTGGAGGAAAATCGGCAGCTGGTTCTGGATCTGCAGCACTCTCTCAGGAGGTTGATCCTGTAAGATAGCATCCTTGGCAGGGTTGATAACCGCCTCGTCAAAATCAACTCCCATTTGACAAAGGGAGGCATCCAGAAGGACCTCATTCAACAAAGGAATCGTCATCGACACTAGCACAACAAAATCAAAAGTCAAGCAAAAAGACAAAGTGTGTCAAAGCAACCAGGCGCATCATCAGGGTGTAAACCCATGCGCTTCAGTAAAAAGCAACCTGGCACATCATCAGGGTGTAAACCCATACGCCTCAGTAAAAAGCTTCGGCGCATCATCAGGGTGTAAACCCATGCGCCCCAGTAAAAGGCTTCAGCGCGTCGTCAGGGTGTGGAACCCATGTGCGTCAGCAAGAGGCTTCAGCGCATTATCAGGGTGTAAACCCATGCGCGTCCGCCGTTAAACCTCGGTGCATGATAAAGGCCTAAACCTATGCACATCGACGGGGTAAAACCTCGGTACGGACAGAAGTCCATGCGCGTCGGCAGCAGATATTTAGGGCACACCAACTCAGTCGCATGATCCAAGGATCGTCTGAACGAAGAAAGTAATGGAAGGGACGAACACCCACCCGTCACAGCGGGTGGAACGTCGGCCGAAGTCACAATGGCGATAGGAGCATCCTCCTCGGCATACTCCGCCGGCTCCTTTCCTCGTCCAGCACTGCCGCGAGGAGTCTTGGGAGCCATTCTTTTGAGAGAAGAAAAGTTAGGATTTTGAAGAACTCTAAAGAAAGCAAAAGTAGGGAGAGCAAGAACTCTCTCTCTCTCCATCTCTCGTCTATTTATATGGCTTGGTCGCACGCGTGAACCGATGATGTGTGATCTCAGCCGTCGCCTCGGGTCCTGTGAAAGGATAAACACAAATAAAACCAAAAAAGATCAACACTAATCTTTTTCGGTTACTGAGGCGTCATCATTAGCATTAGCTGAGCGGAGCATGCGCCCCATCTCGGATGCACGGAGTATCTATGCGCCCCGACGGTCATGCGCCTCTACTACCATGCTTCTTATTCAAAGTATTCCAAAACTTATCCAAAAGTTTTGAAAACTTTGAAGGGGGTCTTGTAGAAGCATGGAATTTCAGAACCAGAAAATCTATACGCCAGACTACATGCGCCAGTTTGGCTATACCCAGCAGCCAACAGCCAACATGCACCCTCAAGTAGGCACATCAATCAACATGCACCCTCAGCCAGGCGCATCCCACCATGCGCCCTCAGTAAGGCGCATCCTTTGCAGCAGCTCAGTTATGTGCATCCTCAGTTATGTGCATGCCTTTGACAGCTCAGTTATGTGCATCCCTTTGGCAGCTCAGTTACGTGCATCCCTTCAGCAGCCCTGTTATGTGCCATCCTTCCAGCCAGGCTCACCTGGCCGAGCAGGATGAGGGTGGCAATTAACCCCCCATCCAGAGAAAAAGCCTCAAAAGCCAAAGGAAGAGAAGAGCATCGCAATCGACCCTCGGCTAAGGGAGCAGCTTCCAACCAGAATGGGCAACACCCACGCAGAGAATGAGCTCGCCAAAGCTCGAGAAAGACGGTCAGAGCACCACAATTCCGATCTACGGCTCTTCCTGCACAAATGAAGACGAAGCCCGAGCATCCCTATCTTTGGATGCAACAGGCACCTTCCGCCTGCCTCGAAAGCCCTCGACTCCGACTTTTGGATGTAACAGTCACCTTCAAGTGCATCAAAGAAGACATTGCATCGCATCTTCACCCTCGAGAGCATCTCATCAACAGAATGCATTCGAGTACACAAGTTTATGTCGAAAAGACGTGAGAGAACGAGAAGCAAACCCTCTCTCCATGCCACTATTTATAGGCCGGGCAAATCAAACCCATGCGCCAAGTGGATGGCTCTCCGAATTCTGTGCAATAAATTTTCATTAAATGGATGAACCAGACGCTTCGAATTCAGCTAAGTCAAAAACGACTATTTAAAGCACTCAAAGAACGTAACAGTCACACCATTAAAGACGTGTCACGAAGCAGATACGCCGGCCAGACCGTGCATCACACAGACGCGCCCTTCAATATCAAGCACATCACACAGATGCGCCATTCAGTACCAAGCACATCACAGGGATGCGCCCCATATGCGTCCCTATACGCCTAGTGGAGCGCCAACCGACGCGCCCACTCAGCTGTCCATCGAATGTCACAAACATTAAATGCTGAACTGATAGAGTTGGCAGCACGCCTCCCGAAGTCTGAGCAGTCGGCAGCTTTTTCAGAAGACGAAGCATTACCAACGTCAGCGTCATCATTACTTCCCTCCGACGGCTACTGCCACGTGGCCATTCAACCACTCGCATGCGCCTCCGAAGCCATGCGCCCAAATCCGTATACGCTTCAAAAGCTGTGCGCCTCAGACTTTTCACTGATCCCTAAAGGCAGAAGGAAAGTCACTGTTAAAACTCTGTATGTGCCTCAAAAGCCATGCGCCCCAGACTTCTCTCTGATCCCGAAAGACAGGAGTTAAGTCATTACTGAAGCCTCTGCATGCGCCTCAAAAGCCATACGCCCAGAATGGTTCGTAACTCCTAAAGGTTACGAGCCAAAGTCTCCTCATGCGCCAAATCCTAGGTGCATCCTACCAGATCATTCCCCCACCAAATCAGAGATCTACGAGCCATGGGTCGATGACACGTGTCCTTTGACTCGACTCTCCCAAGATCTTAGCAACAGAAAGATCTTCTTCTCTGCTACGTGTCGGCTCACAACAGCAACATGAAGAAGTCAACCCCTCGATCAGGGCATATCGTCCATGCGCCTCCATCAGCAATCAACACGTGGCGTTCCCACGACCAGGCGCATCCTACATGCGCGCATGAGCAGCCGGCCTGTAAAACTATAAATAGAGGGATCATTTCCTTCTTCCACAGACACATACATACAAACGAACATACCACCAGAGAGGCAGATATAGACACTCAACGTCTTCCTCCTCTCAGCAAGTTCCAGCACCCAGAGCAATCGAAGCCTTCAGAGAACCGTTAACCGTCGTCAGATCGTCAACGGAGTCAACGCATTACCACTCACTCCATCGGCACAAGGGACCCAGATTAAACAAAAGTGTACTTCTAGGAATACATCTAAGTCCTATATTATAACACTGTTCTGTTTGTATTGAAATTTGCAATCAAAGAATTTTAATGGCAAACAGTCCCGAAACTTAAGAACAAGGGTCTGACCTTAATTTAAACGAACAATGCAGGGTACTTCTCTTTCATCTCCGCCTCCATCTCCTACGTCGACTCCTCGACAGTATGGTTCCGCCAAAGCACGCGGACCAAGGACATCGATCGATTTCGTAGTACCTTCTCCTTGCGGTCCAAAATTTGAATAGGCTCCTCCGAGTAAGACAAGTCAGTACGTAGCTCCAACTGATCGAAGCTAACCACATGACTTGGATCGTGCACGTATTTTCGAAGTTGTGAAACATGGAAAACATCGTGCACATCAGCTAAGGCAGGAGGTAGTACGATCCGATAAGCAACCGTCGTAACTCGCTCAATGATCTCGAAGGGGCCTACAAATCTCGGGCTCAACTTGCCTTTAACGCCGAACCGCATCACACCGCGCATGGGCGTTACTTTCAGAAATACATGGTCCCCGACCAAGAACTCTAGCGGTCGTCGACGAAGATCTGCGTAGCTCTTTTTTTGACTTTGCGCGATGCGGAGTCTATCTCGAATCAAGCGGACCTTTTCGACGGCCTGCTCCACCAGTTCCGGTCCAAGCACTTGTCGCTCTCCGACTTTATCCCAGCATATCGGCGAACGGTACTTCCTCCCGTAGAGCGCTTCGTATGGAGCCATCTGAATGCTCGACTGATAACTGTTGTTATACGCAAACTCCGCAAGCGGCAAATGTGTATTCCAACTAGTCTTTAGGTCGATCGCACACAGACGCAATATATCTTCTAAGATCTGATTGACTCTCTCTGTCTGATCGTCTGTTTGGGGATCGTACGCCGAACTAAAGTTCAGTTTGGTCCCCATCGCCGCTTGGAGGCTCGTCCAGAAACACGATAGGAATCGCCCGTCCATGTCCGAAATTATTGAGGTCGGTACCCCGTGCAGTCGAACAATCTCATCGACGTAGATTTGTGCTAACCGATCGACGCTCCATCCTACTTTAATTGCGATGAAGTGAGCCGACTTGGTCAATCTATCAAAAATGACCCAAATCGCGTCATTCCCCCGCGGCGTCTTCGGAAATCCTACAATGAAATCCATCGAGATATTGTTCCACTTCCACTCGGGAATGGCGATGTTCTGTAGCTCGTCGCCTCGCCGTTGGTATTCCACCTTCATCTGCTGACACGCCATACATTGCGATACGAATGTAGCCACGTCCTTCTTCATGTCGTGCCACCAAAAGTTTGTGCGCAAGTCCTTGTACATCTTGGTACTTTCAGGATGTAACGAGTACTTCGTATAGTGCGCCTCCGTCAGAATTTCTTTTCTGAGTTCGGCAGTTTCAGGAATGCAGAGCCTTCCCTTTAGTCGCATCGTCCCGTCTCCGTCTTCCGCAAAGTCAGTCGCCCTTTCCGTTGAAATTAGCTCGCACATTTTCTTCAAGAATAAGTCGTCCCCCTGTGCGATCTTTATCTTGCTAAGCAAGCTCGATCCTAACTTCAGTTGAGCTAGGTGCAGGTATCGATACTCAATTCTGAGTTCGATACCCATCGCTTCAAGGTCTCGCTGTATCTCCTTGTTAATGGCCAGTGTTCCCATAAACATTCTGCTGAGTGCGTCGGCCACTACGTTTCCCTTGCCCGGTGTATACTCGATCGTTAGCTCATAATCTTTTATGAGTTCGAGCCAACGTCGCTGTCGTAGGTTGAGTTCCCGTTGCGTAAATAAGTACTTCAGGCTTTTGTGATCTGTGTAGATTCTGTATGCCACACCATAGAGGTAGTGTCGCCATAACTTCAACGCAAAGACGATCGCCGCCAATTCTAGGTCGTGCGTCGGGTAGTTTTTTTTGTGCTGCTTTAACTGTCGTGAAGCGTAGGAGATGATTTTGTCTCTCTGCATGAGTACGCACCCGAGGTCAGTTCTCGATACGTCGCTGAATATCTGAAAGCCTTCTGGACCATCTGGAAGTGCAAGGATTGGAGCTGAGACGAGCCGTTGTTTCAACTCTAGAAAGCTGGATTCACAGTCGTCGCTCCATTCAAATACTACTCCCTTCTGGGTGAGACGAGTCAGAGGCGATGCCAGTTTTGAAAATCTTCGTACGAACCTACGATAGTAGCCCGCTAAGCCCAGGAAACTCTAAATGTCGCTAGCCGAGGCAGGTCGTTTCCAATCCACCACAGCATCAATCTTCTTTGGGTCTACCGCGATACCTTCGGCAGAGATTACGTGTCCGAGGAATGTCACGCTACTCATCCAGAGCTCGTACTTACTCTGCTTGGCATACAATTTATTTTCACGCAGAATCTGCAGTACCGTCTTCAAATGTTCCGTATGTTCTTCACAATTCTTTAAGTAGACAAGGATATCGTCGATGAATACGACTATAAATTTATCTATTTGAGGTCAGAAGACTCGGTTCATCAGATCCATGAACGCGGCTGGGGCATTCGTCAAACTGAACGGCATGACAAGGAATTCGTAATAACCATATCGAGTACGGAAGGCAGACTTCGATATGTCGTCGGACTTGATCTTCAATTGATGATAGCCTGAACGAAGATCGATTTTTGAAAATATTGCCGCACCTTGCAGTTGGTCAAACAAGTCGTCGATTCGCGGCAAAGGATACTTGTTTCGTACGGTCGCAATGTTGAGTTCCCGATAGTCGATGCATAGCCGCAACGACCCATCTTTTTTCTTCACGAACAGTACGGGAGCTCCCCACGGAGAGACACTAGGGTGAACAAATCTGCGGTCTAGCAACTCTTGTAATTGTACCTTCATCTCCTTCAGTTCTGCTGGAGCCATTCGGTAAGGCACCTTGGATATCGGCCGTGTATTCGAAAAGGTGTCGATGCTGAATTTTATTTCTCAATCCGGCGGCATCCCTGGCATCTCGTCAGAAAAACCGTCGGGAAAATCTGCCACAACATCAGTCTGCATTGTGTTTGTATTATCCTTTCGCGTGTCTCGGACTGATGCCAAGTATCCCGCGCAGCCGGAACGCAGCATACGCCTCGTCGAGATTGCCGACACCATCATTGCCGTCTTCGAGACCGTACCGTACGAATAGAACTCTGTCTCGCCAGGAAGATGAAACACCACTCTCTTCTCCGCGCACTCGATCGTTGCACTACAAGCGCCCAACCAATCCATGCCCAGGATTACGTCGTAATCTTTGATGTCAAGTACGACGGCATCCAAGGATAGTTATCTTCCTCCGATGTAAATGTGGCCATCCCTACAAATAAAGTTTACGGGCATATCGACTCCCGATGGAGTGCTAACGCTAATATTTATATCTAGTGATTGCATGGTTATTTTATTTTCTCTCGCAAAATCAGCAGATATAAAGCTATGCGTCGTACCTGAATCGAATAATACTCGAGCAGGTACATCTTTGTAGAGTAATATACCTATTACAACAGTATCGGACGCAAGCGCCTCGTCTCGAGTTAAGGCATGAACTCGGCCTTGAGCTCCGTGGCGTTGGTTCTGTTGGTTGACGGGCACCGCATTCGCGCCTTGCAGTATCGACGCTTTATGCGGATTCGGAATGTTCCTTGGTGGGTTATGTTGATTCTGAACTTTCTGCGGGTAATACGTTGCTATGTGGCCTACCTCGCCACACTTGAAGCAGGCTCTTGTCAAGCAATCGGTGGTTCGGTGCCCACGCCTACCGCATCTACTGCAATGTGGTCCGTCATGGCCCCGGTTATCAAATGTGTTCGGATGTTTAGATATTCTCGATCCTCCGACGTCGTTAGGTCGCATGTTGAATTTATTACGAACGACAGGCACGGCCCTTTGCGACATACGGCCAAAGATCCGCTCGCTATCAAGTGCGGCTTCGTAGGATTCACGATAAGTTTGGCATCGTTGGTTCATGACGTCCCTATGCAGTTTTTCGTTGAGGCCTTGCTGAAAACGCTCGTACCATTCTTCTTTGTTAGGCAGGAAGGCGCCGACAAATTTTGCAAGTTTTGAGAAGCTTGCATCATAATCTTCAACACTCATATTCCCCTGCCTCAACATCATGAACTTATCCCTCTTCCGTCGACAGATGGCGCGAGGAACGTACTGCTCAAGGAAGGCTGTCTTGAACATTTCCCAAGAAATATTTTTGTTGGAATCGGTTTCACAGATCTCTTATTTCTTCGCCGCCCACCAGTCATGTGCTCTTAGTTGTAACTGCAGCGCCGCACAGGCCACCCTCTGGGACCCTTCGATGTAGAGGAGATCGAACAAGTCCTCCATCTCTGCGAGCCATCCTACTATCACGTCGGGCTCTGCTCGGCCGTTGAACTTTGGCGGGTTTATTTTACGAAACTCCTTCACTTTGAACATGGAAGGAGAGTTCATCATTTGCGGGGAGACTTCTTCCTCCTCGTCTTCTTCTTGATTACCTTGCGTTTCCTCGGTCTTTCCGTCCGTCGTCTTGGTATTGCCCGCCATTCTGCTCACTATCTGAGTCAGGGCATTCATCTGTTTCTGTTGCGCCTCAAATTGGGCTTTGAATTGTGTCAGAAGCTGTTGCTGCTGCAGTTCCATTAACTGTAGCATCTTCTCCATAGTCGTCTCGCTAGGGCCAGTGATTTTTGTGCTCGACGTACTATCCACGATTTGGGTTGTTGGGCCGGCGATTTTCTTATCTCGCTTAGTCATTCCTACAAACAGTGTAAACCCGTTAGTATTTTTTTTAAAATATCTACGGGCTTACCTGTATGGAACTTGTATTTCACGCAGCATGCCGACAAGCATTCAATCAAGCCATCGCAACGGACATTCCAACAATGAAACATCTTTCGAAAATCTGACGAAACATAACTGAGCTCTGATACCAATTTGTCACGCCCCGAGTCGACAAACCGTTCGTCCCCGGTGTTACTTTGCCGATTTGATTGTCCTCGCTAAGGTGTGCTGCCGCACGAGCCTGGAGTTGCGCTCGTGCAAGGCAAGATGACAAGTTCTCAAATGGTTATCTTTTCATTTTGATATTAATACGCCAAGTCGAAACTTCATAATTCACATCAGAATATAAGACGCAGTATAGGAAGATAGAAATGCTTTTCATTCATAGCTTGCAAACGAAGTGCAAGTCGTAATTACATTGGATGCCATTGCGGCTACATTGATTGAAAATATAAAGAAAATACATTCGACAAGTTGCCTGAACTATGCTTGCCGTCCCATACATTTGCCCCTTTATACAAAGCCGTCGACTTGAATTAGCTTCAAAATACTTCAGCATAGGAAGAGCTTCAAAACGCCTCACCGTACTTCAGCTCCAGTTTAGTTGAGCGCGCCTGTCGCACCTGGGGAAATTGGGGGAATGGGATTAGCACACTTGCTAAGTGGACGAGACGAACCCACTCGTCTAAACCGTCTCTAATTGTTAGGGTAGGCCTGCTTTAGAGTTGTCTTTCTATTAGAACTAAATGAATTCAGTTCATATTTGATAGCCATCTTTGCGTAATAAAGCATACAGTAAACCATAACAGTTTATCATATTTTTTACCACGATCGTGCTCGTCCCTGTATGAAAATAGAGATAATATTTACACCTGCATAAGACAATAGGTGAGCATGCTACTATCTTATATGCGGTCATTGATGTTACACATCACGTGGGACTATCTTAATGGCATTTCGGCCCCCTCAGTCTAGGTTGCAAGCCTGACTGACGGTTCCGAAATGCATCAGTGCCGAAGCACGATTAATCATTCCCCCTAGGTCGAGTCGATTTCGATGTCCCGGATATCGATTCGAGGAAAATATCAACTTGTGCACAAGCTGTCCATGACCATGCCAATGCGTGAACAGTTTATATATGCAACCAGGTTTGTATAGCACGGACAGTATTGAACGACATTATCATTTCCCCCAACTCATGCAACGTTTCATTTTCCCCAAGCCGTACTCCGATTTAGTGTCCCGTAGGCACCAAATTGTCCGAGGCATCATAATCCACGATCGACGTTTCATAATATTTTGCAGCACATAAAATAGTCTATCTTTTTACTAGAACCTTAAACTTTCTGGTTTATGTGATAGACTTGTATTTTCAGAGTGAATTTCTCTAAATCTATATGTTTTCCCGAGTTCTTGGACTTAGTGGATTGGCATACAATTAACTTGGCATCGTTCGATTTGAATGAATTCGAAGCAAGGAGTAAGTTTGCAGGACAGAGTAAAAAAGAAGGGGCCGAATCACCCACCGATTACTTTGCTTCATGCCGATCGTCCAAGCGCTACGCAAGTCAATCCTTAGTTACGCGAGCTCCTGCAATGACACCAACACTTTGTTAGATTTTTCTTCTTTTCCCCTTGCATCAAAATTTGTAATTGCATCCATAAAAACGATGCGAAAGCACTTCAATCAAGCCTAGCGGCAAAGCTCCAAGAAAACCATACAGCGGTCCGGTCCCGTCGAAGGGACTCTTATAGAGAGCTCACTTGCCGAGACGCAGTCCGCTGCATCTAGGACTTATTCCAACAGAAGTCGTTCCATTAGTTGGATCGATTCTCGTAACTTCTGTCCAAATCGATTTGAATCAATGCCGCAAGGCGTTAACATTTACCAAGCTTAGCGATCGAGTCAGATGGCCATTTAAGTTTCCGGCCGATCTTACTTGACGCAAGCATATTATGAAGTTCCATCGCCTATCAAAAGCGGGGTGCTACAAAGGCCGAGGCACGGAAAATGAGGCAACGCGCAAACCGAAATAGCACGTTGCCTGAGGCAGCACGGGGCTCGAGGCATCCAGCTGCCCAAGGCAACGCGTGAATCGAGGGCGCATGAAAACCAAGAAGGCACACATAACAAGGTGCATGTAAACCGAGGCATACGCAGAATGAGGCGCACGCGGATCGAGCAACGCACTACTCGAGGCAGCACATGTACCAAGGCACGTGGCCCGAAGAGCATACAGCCCAAGGCTGGCTCGCTGCTCGAGCAGCACGGGGCCCAAGGGCATCCCGCCGCTCGAGGCGGTGCTGGCCCGGGCACGGCAACGGCACGGCGGTGGTGCTGGCCGCCGGAAAGAAGAGAAAAGGGAGGGGCAGGAGAGATCGGGGCTCGGCCAGGTCACGGCGGCTCCCGACGAAGGAGAAGACAAAGAAAAAGAGAAGACCGGAGGAGAGGCTCACCACCGTGCGTGAGGTGGCTCGGCCAGGTCGCGGCGGCAAGGGTGGCTGCACCGAGAAGGAGAGACGGAGGAGATGGAGACGACGTCGTTGGAGGCGGCTCGCGGTGGCGGTCCGTGCCACGGCGAAAGAAGGAAGGAGAAGGTGTCACGACCCGCACCCTGTTTAGGGGTACGAGCACGTGGGTATGTCCAGCCTACGCCGCAGTATCGACGGTAGAACGCTGTAAAGGTCATCTAGAATATATATAATCTAAGACACAATAATATAACCTGTCATCTCCGCACGAAGGAATATAACCACAACTCAATCACATAATTCTAAGAAAGATAAACACGATGATAAAGATAAAGATAAAGATGAGATAAATAGTCTGAAATAGTGCCGAGCCATAATCATAAGTTCAGAGACCAAGACATAAAAAAATATTCCAAAATAAATACTACAAGTCTCAAAGTATCAAACTGGAATGCAATCAAGATAAAATCTAGGTAAACTAGGTCACTACTGGCGGTGCGTCCTCTACGAGCATCGGGTCCACAGGCTGGTCCTGGTCGTAGGCTCCATATATGCCAAACTCGTAGTAGGTCGGGCAATCTACATCTAAATTTTTTGAAAAATAACAGGGGTTACCCTGTCAGGATATGAGCAAGTACAAACGCCAACAGCAGTTCCATGTGAATTGACAAATACTATAAGAGACAATCATAATAAAATACAAGATAGAATATCAAGACTGAAAGTAAAATAGTACAAGAGAACTGGATATCATGTCATGTGTGAGATATAAGATAAAACTAGAATACAAATAAATGGAAAGTAATCTGCGGTATTGTCATACCCTGATCCCGCAGAGTCCTTTCGTCCTCGCTTCGGACCTTTTGGGATCGTTCGTCCTCGCTAAGGCGTGATGCCGTACAAGCCTAAGTTGCGCTTGCACAAGGCCAAAACCTGAAGCAAGACAAGGTAGACAAGATTGACAATACGCAGCGGAATGTATCAGATAATTAAAGCAGTAGTGGACATATTTCAGGATACATGCATTGAACACAATGGTAACAAGAAACAATTCTCTTTATTGATTTTATTTGAACAGATTACAAGCTCTCGATTCTCTCTGATACAATGTTACATTCTCTCAGTACTTTACAGATAACAATGATCCCGTTCCCATACATTACATCCCTTTATATACAAAACCCAACTCTTGCAACAGATGTCATCTCTTGGCATCTCTTCCGATTTTTGGCTCCTGAGGATGAGGCTTGGGCTATCGCTTCGGACTATCCTTCTCGATGCATAGTGCACCTGCATGCAGACTGGTGGTGGGTCAGTATATCATCATACTGGTGATTTTGAACAAAGAGCTACATTTGTCTGAAATGATCACTTTTGAATTAGTGAGAAAACGTTTCTTATGATGTGATCTTGCTACTTTTTACCTATGTTCATTCCATGCATACAGAGCCAGTTTACATCTCTTTTGAAAACAACTTTGAAAAGCCATATTTCAATTCAGTTCATTTCAAGCATACAAGGAACTATTCAATTCTAGCACGAGGACTATTCATTTCATGTGCAGTGCGCAGCGTGTTTCATGAGCATATCATTTCTTTTGTTCGAGCAACTGTTAGGGTCAATGACAAGCACGATATCATATCTTTTTCTTTAGTGGAACATAGCACTTCTTGGTAACAGATTAATCTCTACAAGCATTTATATAGGAACTTAAGCAACACATGTATATCACTTTTCACTGACTCTTACCATAGCCGACCGTCCATCCCTGCACAAGACAAGGATTAGAATAAATATGATAAAACCCACATTATTCCATGTTCGTCTCTGTATCGTTAGCTCTTAGCAAAACATATGATAGACACATGCAGACCGATTGGCAGCTGTGACTCTCCGGTTTAGCTCTGTACCAACCAACACCATTCTATATGATGGTCCATAGGAAACCCATATATTAGCCGCTGTGACTCTCTTGGGTTCAGCTCATCGCTAAGGACTCAGATCGACTCCCATTTTTACATGGAGGCCCTAATCTCTCCTAGGCCGAGTGGTCCAAGCAACCCCAGATCCACCCGAGAGACAAATTTTTCTTGTTAACAAGTTGTCCAAGACCACATGCATGCTCTAGCAGGATTCTATCAGATGAGACAGATTTGGGATCAGATGTACGACATGTTCTTTTCATGCCTTTACAGATATACGACACGCTCAATTCGTGCCTTTCTTTTATTCATGTCAACATGTACAAGTCCGTCTGTGCATGTCTATAATTCTCAAGCATACTTAGCAACAAGCAATGATCAAGCATTCAATTTGATTCATTTATCTTCTCTTATCGTATCAAGAATGACAAGCATCAATTCAGTTCTTATTAGCAGGCAACGAGTCTTCTTATTAGCATGCAGATTATTTCTTTTCTTGTTCTTAGCATGGCAACATGTGAAATCTCTTATAAGCATACATATTGGTTACCGTCTTGTTATTAGCATGACAAGATTCTCTTTATCAGGGCAACATTCATTTTCTAGCAAGGCAACATGTGAATTCTTTTAAAGCATACTCGATGATTTACCATCTTGTTATTAACAAAGCATTCAATCAAAAAACTCAGATTCTTATTAGGCTTAAGCGAATCAGCAAATGAGACTTCGTCCACTCACCCAGATTAATCGTCTTCTGGTGCAGAGCCAAAAATCCGATCTTAATGTCTATCTAGTGCCTTCGCGGAGCGGGGCACTACAGGTATGATGTAAACATTAAAATAAAGTGCCATGAGATATTACAGCGTTATGTGATCGGCTTGGATCAAGATCAGGCTGTTCCATTTGACCGGCTATGCACAGGTAGTGTAATAATATAGGGATCAGGCCGGCCAAAATGGAAAGCTATGCACAAGTAGTATAAGGTCATGCTACACCCTACGTGTGGTGAGGGTGGAGCTATGCACAAGTAATAAACAAGTAGGGGTAATGATCACATAACCTCTAATATCTCTCCATCCCCGAGTAGCATAATGAATCCAGACATGACAGGTCATGACACGGGATTCGAAGAGCAGGGGCCAGCCCACTCCCAAATCGGTGTCTATACAAGTATAGGAAACAATATCGAACAATATACTCATATACCAGGTAAACCAGAAATGACATCTCATGACGAGATTCACGTATATTAGTCCGTGCATCCTCATGTCGAGAATCAAGTATAACACTACAACTGAATCGAATATAGTAGATATCAAGATAATGAAAGCTATCAGAGAATGTACTCGCCTGTCGTCCTGAGCTGAGAAAATTGAAACTACAACCCACTCAATGAGCCACGAACGGTCAACTCGCACAACTGTCCCCTAATACTGAAACAAACATTACCAAAATTTTCAGAATGGTCAAATTAGCTAGAAACGTCTACCCATAAGTCCAATTCTGGACACAGGAGCAAAACGGTAATTTTGGGTCAAAATAGTGTCAGCCGTTGGACCCACTTTGCACCAAAATATGTGCTAGAATTTACGGTCTCTAAAGTCATCAAACTATATGTCTACAGGTCCGATTTGATGAGACAAACCCAACCGTATGTCCAAAGTTGGATTCCTGTGGGCCGTGCACAGATTTACCCGTTGGATCGGGTCGCGGGCCCGCCAAAATAGCGTTCCACTCAACCGTCTCAGAATCGGACCAAACTTGGCTCACAGGAGCAGAAAAATATTTCGAGTCCAATGGCGCTAGTTTCGTCGCGATTTGATGAGTGTGCATAAAGTAATTGAGAAATTTTAATAAAGCCCGATACGAAAAAAATTTGACGGATACGGGTCAAATTCGTCGTGCACACGAGACCAATTTAAATTCCGTCAAAGCCTACACGTCCAAGAAATCGATACGCACCTTTCGATGCTTTTGGTTCGCGACCACGTCGCCCGAATTGACGGGACGGACGGCGTATCGAGATAATTTTCTAAAAAATCCACTTTTGAAAATCAGTTTTTTCTCCAACTTCACAAACCAATAACTTTCTGTACAGTACAAGAAATTCAGTTCTACAAAAAAAGGTTTTAAAGCCCTATAGGTTGTCTACAAGTCTCTTCAAACCAATTTTGATAACTCGCAACACGCTGGTCGCAAATCGGCCTTAAAGTTGGGGTTTCGGGACAGTTTCTAAATCCAGAAAATCGATTTTTTTCTCGATTTTGGAACTCGTTTTTCATCGCACATGGTGCGAATCGGCACGAACTATTTGAAGAAAATTAAAGGTGTATATGTTGGGATAATACCTGACCAAGTGGTTCGCAAAATGACGGAACGAGGAAGGAGAAATCTATTTCCGAAGTTGGCCCTTCGTTGACAGTTTCCGCGCGCGGGGGGATGCTCGTTGCACGTTTTCTGGCGATGGACAGCCGCGGGTTGGTCGACGGCGATGTCGGGGTGCACGTTGGGTTGGAGGTGACGGCTAGAGTTTGGTTTTTCTAAAAATCTCTCTCTCGTTCTCTCTCAATACATATATATATATATATATATATATATATATATATATATATATATATATATATATATATATATATATATATATATATATATAGGACCGTCGGGTTTATAAAAAGAAAAAAAAAGGGCCGCTCGGATTCATGTAGCTGCTGTGCTGCTTCTTAATGTGGGGGGAGGGGGCTCGTGTGTGTTTTGTTTGGTTTTTGTTTATTAATCCCTTTTTGTTCTTTTTCTTTTTTTTTTTTCTTTTCTTTATTCTAATAACCCTTTTATATATATATATATATATACATACATACATACATGCATACATCCATACACACCTATATATATATATATATATATATATATATATATATATATATATATATATATATATATATATGTAAATATATATATATATATATATATATATATATATATATATATATATATATATGTGTGTGTGTGTGTGTGTGTGTGTGTGTGTGTGTGTGTGTGTGTGTGTGTGTATATATATATATATTTATTTATATAAAACAAACCCATAATATTCACCCATTAATATAAATATATATATATATCACATAAATGGAATATTACATAAATATATATAAATAAAATCAGAATTTATTTATAAACAAAGCTAATTATTTTATTATATATATATTAAATATATTAACCTTTTATAAATAAAAACTCTATCAGTAAAATACTTATTTAAATAATGATATAAAAATACTAACAATAATATTTAAATAATGTTAAAAATAATGTAATATTATAAATGACTATATTAGCCCTATTCGAAAAAGTGGGGGTGACAAATCTACCCTCCTAAAAAAATTTCTTCCTCGAAATTAGAACAAACTAGAACAAGTAACACAAGCAAGAGCAAAAGGGAAAATACCTCACGGCCCGAAGAGATAAAGGTAGCGCTCTCGCATCTCGTCCTCTCTCCCAGGTAGACTCACCTAGAGAGTGATGCCTCCATGCGACATGAACCAAAGGAATAATCTTGGTTCCGAAGCACCTTCTCACGACGATCCAGAATCTCCACAGGCTGCCCTGGATAGCGGAGAGTAGGCCCCACCTCTAACTCAGAGTGATCCAATACGTGACTAGGGTCTGCCACGTACCGCCTCAACTGCGACACATGGAACACGGTATGGACTCCCTCGAGCGTAGGCGACAAGTCTAGTCGATAGGCCACTGCACCGACCCTTCCAAGAATATTGAAAGGTCCGACAAAACGTGGACTAAGCTTCCCGTCTCCGCCAAAACGAATCGTGCCCCGTATCGGAGAAATCCTCAGGAACACCATATCGCCAACCTAGACACAAGACAAGACTCAATACAAGACCCTAAAGCAAACAATCACAAACAAGCACAAACAGAAAACTGATACTAACCTCGAACTCTAACGGTCTCCGGTGGCTATCGGCCCAATGCCGCTGTCTATCCTGAGCCACCCGAAGTCTATCCCTGATCAACTTAACCTTCTCTGCTGCATCCACTATCCTCTTCGGGCCAAGCAAAACTCTCTTACCGACATTGTCCCATGATAAAGGAGTGCGACATCTCCGTCCGTATAGAGCCTCAAATGGCGACATCTCTATACTGGCCTGATAGCTATTGTTGTAAGCAAACTCTACCAAGTGAAGATGGTCCTCCCAAGATCCTCCGAAATCTAACACACAAGTACGAAGCATATCCTCGAGTGTCTGAATGGTCCTCTCTGATTGTCCGTTCGTCTGAGGGTGATACGCGGTACTGAACTTGAGCTGGGTGCCCAAGCTAGTATGAAAAGTCCTTCAGAAGTGGGAAGTGAAACGACTATCCCGATCTGAGACTATGCTCACTGAAACTCTGTGCAATCTGACTATCTGTCGCACATACATCTCTACCAGCTTCTCCATAGATAGTCTCACCTTAAAAGGCAAAAAGTGGACCGATTTGATCAATCTATCAACGATGACCCAAATTGCGTCTTTCCCTCCTGAAGATCGTAGAAGTCCAGATACAAAGTCCATAGTGATGTGCTCCCACTTTCACTATGGAATTGGTAGTGGCTGAAGCAGACCACCTGGCCTCTGTCTCTCGGCTTTCACCTGCTGGCACACTAAGCATTGAGATACAAATTGAGCTACCTCTCGCTTCATGCCATACCACCATACGTGCTCCCTCAGGTCTCTGTACATCTTGTTGGCTCCAGGATGCATAGAGTACTGGAAATGATGCGCTTCCTGCAGAATTTTCTTTCGAAGCTCTCCACTCGAAATGCACAATCTAGTACCGTGCCTCAGCGACCCATCTTCGGCTATAGAAAAATTGTCTAGCAATCCTACCTGTACCTGCTACCTAATGCTCCTCAGGGCCACAACCTCAAACTGTGTTGATCTGACTCTGTCCATCAATGCAGACTGAATATTTAAACCCCACATCCGAATCTACATACTCAAAACGATCACCTCGATACCCCACCTTTCCAGATCAGCCAATAGATGACGATCTGTCGTCAAATACATAGCGACTGGATACCTGCTCAAGGCATCTGCAACTACGTTGGCCTTCCCTGGATGGTACTGCAAAGCGATATCGAAGTCCTTCATCAGTTCAAGCCACATCCTCTGCCTCATGTTCAATTTCTTCTGGGTGAACACGTACTTCAAGCTCTTGTGATTCGTGAAGATCTTAACTTACTGGCATACTCTATCCTGGATACTAGACTACACACATGGGATGCTACCTTCTATTGACTTCCTCAAATGAATACGGGTAAAAAAAAGTAGCATGCGGGGCTCAGTTGAATGGGACACAAGTGTCATGTGGGTAGTAGGCTTAATGTGGGTCGTGTCCATATTTTAGGTCAACAAGTTTGGGTCAAAATGGTGCCCCTAATTCGAGTCGGAAATAAAATTGACTTCGTGGGGTAAATCAAGATTGGATATTGTGTCAGAAAATTTGTGTGATAAAATGAAGCACAAGATGGTTTGCTTGAGTGGGACACGAAGGTCATGGGCGTAGGGTGTCTTGTCTAGATCATGCATATAAAGTTGGTTTTGAGAAAACAACTAGTCTTGTGCTCCTAATTTAAAAATCATGACAATGTGCATATGATAATCATAAATAAAAGTGGGAATGGTCAATGGCCTAAATTGATCCGAAAGTTGTGCGATACAAAGATAGTACAAGAGATCGAGTTTGAGTGGGATATGATATATCAAAATAAAGATAATCTTGTCTACTACAAACTCATGAAAGAAGTTTCCAGAGATTGACATCTCTGATGTTCCAGAAATTAAATTCACGTAAGAATATTCATCTATCTATGATACTCTCTCTAGGGTGTCTACCCAAGTCTTGACACTGTCTACACAAGGCACTAACTCATCTATATGATACTTGGATGGTACCCAAATACTAGGTTGCTCATGTCTCTTCTCCTACTAGACACTAAACTGTTGGTGCC
Organism: Iris pallida; assembly: GCA_029216955.1. NCBI lineage: Eukaryota > Viridiplantae > Streptophyta > Magnoliopsida > Asparagales > Iridaceae > Iris > Iris pallida. Next base: position 14,571,262 of record JANAVB010025999.1, on the reverse strand, counting down.
TAAACATCTATAACACTTGAAATACTTTGTCTCTAGCTACTAGGGTACTCCTCCTATGCTGGTACCTGGTGCAACTCCTACCTTAACACTTATTAATCACTTTAGGGTTCTCATCTATATTTAATTATCAACAATCATATACAATACTTCCTAACCATACTCTAAACTACTAACACAATTACTTAAGGACACAGACCAATTGCAAATCACCAAGCTATCATACTACGAAGAACCCATAATAAAATGAGAATCTACAAGGACCCAGACTAAAGAACCGAAAGTATCCTTACTCCTAAGCTAATTGAGGCTGGAACAGAATCTATAATAATAGAAGTGAAATGATAGAGATGACATGTTAGGACCCTTCTCAAGATACAATCTGATAATCATACACGTCTGTCCTAAATCATGATACCCAGAATCCTCGCCATGCCAGTAAGCAAGGCTGCGATAAACGGTAGATTCCATAACTAGGTATGCACCTCTATAATCATATCGTCTGGAATCCTCGCCACGTCGACTAGTATAGCTGCAAGAAATCTCAAATCTCATGACCAAGATATGTACATCCAAATTCAGGTCTCTATATTTTTGCCACGCCGGCTAATATAGCTGCGATAAACTCCAGGTTCCATAACCAAGTAGACGTTTACCTTCCCTATTATTCCTGTCACATATGTTATCAGAAGATACCGTAACTCAGGCCATAAAATTCATCTCGATATGAAAATCAAAACCAACGATGATCCATCAAATCAAATTTAATAACAAGAAGCAAGGGGTGAACAGAAACAAAAAGAAAGGATTTTAAATTATCGTTCTAACAAGATTCTCAAGGGTCGTCCCAGGAATCTCTCAAAAATCCTAAGCAAAAAGATCAATATGTCACCTGATAGGATATCATCAAGGAAGGACAATTTATTTTGAAATGCAAGAAGAGTTTGTCATGGTAATCAAAAAATTGGAATCTTCCTAATATGTGATTGAGTAACTCCTATCATAACCTAAAACCTACATCCTAAGAGCAAGCTCGTAATTAGTACTCTAAGTCGAGCACGATTACAAAATCGCACTAGTTGCGACTCTAACCTGCATGGGCCACCATAAAAATGTGTCACGACCCGCACCATGTTTAGGGGCACGAGCACGTGGGTACGTCCAGCCTACGCCGCAGTATCGGCGGTAGAACGCTGTAAAGGTCATCTAGAAAATATATAATCTAAGACACAATAATATAACCTGTCATCTCCACACGGAGGAATATATAACCACAACTCAATCACATAATTCTAAGGAAGATAAACACGATGATAAAGATAAAGATAAAGATGAGATAAATAGTCTAAAATAGTGCCGAGCCACAATCATAAGTTCAGAGACCAAGACATAAAAAAATATCCCAAAATAAATACTACAAGTCTCAAAGTATCAAACTGGAATGTAATCAAGACAAAATCTAGGTGAACTAGGTCACTACTGGCGGTGCATCCTCTACGAGCACCGGATCCATAGGCTGGTCCTGGTCGTAGGCTCCATATATGCCAAACCCGTAGTAGGTCGGACAATCTGCATTTAAATTTTCTAAAAAAACAAAGGGAGTTATCCTATCAGGATATGAGCAAGTAAAAATGCCAACAGCAGTTCCATATGAATTGACAAATACGATAAGAGACAGTCATAATGAAATACAAGATGGAATATCAAGACTGAAAGTAAAACAGTACAAGAGAACTGGATATCATGTCATGTGTGAGATATAAGATAAAACTGGAATACAAATAAATGGAAAGTAATCTGCGGTATGATGTAAACATAAAAATAAAGTGCCATGAGATATTAGAGCATTATGTGATCGGCTTAGGTCAAGATCAGGCTGTTCCATTTGACCGGCTATGCACAGGTAGTATAATAATGTAGGGATCAGGCCGATCAAAATTGAAAGCTATACACAAGTAGTACAAGGTCAGGCTATACCCTACGTTTGGTAAGGGTGGAGCTATGCACAAGTAATAAACAAGTAGGGGTAATGATCACATAACCTCTAATAACTCTCCCATCCCCGAATAGTATAATAAATCCAGACATGACAGGTCATGACACGGGATTCGAAGAGCAGGGGGCCAGCCCACTCCCAACTCGGTGTCTATACAAGTACAGGAAACAATATCGAACAATGTACTCATATACCAGGTAAACCAGGAATGACATCTCATGACGAGATTCACGTATACTAGTCCGTGTATCCTCGTTTCGAGAATCAAGTATAAAACTACAACTGAATCGGATGTAGTAGATATCAAGACAATAAAAACTATCAGAGAATATACTCGTCTGTCGTCCTGAGCTGAGAAAATCGAAACTACAACCCACTCAATGAGCCACGAACGGTCAACTCGCACAACTGTCCCCTAATGCTGTAACAAACATTACCAATGTTCTCAGAATAGTAAAATTAGCTAAAAACGTCTACCCATAAGTCCAATTCTGGATACAGGGGCAAAACGGTAATTTCGGGTCAAAATGGTGTCAGCCGTTGGACCCACTTTGTACCGAAAAATGTGCCAGAATCTACGGTCTCTAAAGTCATCAAATTATATGTCTACAGGTTCGTTTTGACGAGACGAACCCAACCGTATGTCCAAAGTTGAATTCCGGTAGGTCGTGCACAGATTCACCCGTTGGATCGGGTCGCGGCCCCGCCAAAATAGCGTTCCACTCAACCGTCTCAGAATCGGACCAAACATGGCTCACAGGACCAGAAAAATATTTTTATTCCAATGGCGTAAGTTTTGTTGCGATTTGATGAGTGTGCACAAAGTAATTGAGAAATTTTAAAAAAGCCCGATACGAGAAAATTTGACGGATACGGGTCAAATTCGTCGCGCACACGTGACCAATTTAAATTCCGTCAAAGCCCACACGTCCACGAAATCGATACGCACCTTTCGATGCTTTCGGTTCGCAACCACGTCACCCAGATTGACGGGACGGACGGCATATCGGGACAATTTTTTTAAAAAATCCACTTTTGAAAATTAGTTTTTTCTCCAACTTCACAAACCAATAACTTTCTCTACAGTGCAAGAAATTCAGTTCTACAAAAAAAAGTTTTAAAGCCCTATAGGTTGTCTACAAGTCTCTTTAAACCGATTTTGAAAACTCACAACAGGCTGGTCGCAAAATGGCCACAAAGTTGGGATTTCGGAACATTTTCTAAACCCAGAAAATCGAGTTTTTTCTCGATTTTGGAACTCGTTTTTCGTCGCACATGGTGCAAATCTGCACGAACTATTTGAAGGAAATTAAAGGTGTATATGTTGGGATCATACCTGACCAAGTGGTTCGCAAAACGACGGAACGAGGAAGGAGAAATCTATTTCCGAAATTGGCTCTTCGCTGACAGTTTCTACGCGCGGCGGGATGCTCGTTGCACGTTTCTCGGCGATGGACAGCCGCGGGTTGGTCGACGGCGATGTCGGGGTGCACGTTGGGTTGGGGGTGACGGCTAGGGTTTAGTTTTTCTAAAAATCTCTCTCTCGTTCTCTCTCGTTCTCTCTCAATATATATATATATATATATATATATATATATATATATATATATATATATATATATATATATATATATATATATATAGGACCGTCGGGTTTATAAAACGAAAAAAAAGGGGCCGCTCGGATTCATGTAGCCGCTGTGCTGCTTCTTAATGTGGGGGGAGGGGGCGCGTGTGTGTTTTGTTTGGTTTTTTTTATTAATCCTTTTTTCTTTTTCTTTTTTTTTTCTTTTCTTTATTCTAATAACCCTTTTATATTTTTTTTGTATCATATATATATATATATATATTTTTTTTGTATCATATATATATATATTTTTTGTATCATATATATATATATATATATATATATATATATATATATATATATATATATATATATATATATATATATATATATATATATTAAAATATATATATATATATATATTTTTTTTTTTTTTAAAAATATATATATATATATATATATATATATATATATATATATATATATATATATATATATATATATATATATATATATATATATATATATATATATATATATACACATGCATACATACATGCATACATCCATACACACCTAATATATATATACACATATACGTATATTTTTTTATATAAAATAAACCCATAATAATCACCCATTAATATAAATATATATATTTATATTTATATATATATCACATAAATGGAATATTACATAAATATATATAAATAAAATCAGAATTTATTTATAAACAAAGCTAATTATTTTATTATATATATATATATTAAATATATTAAATTTTTATAAATAAAAACTCTATTAGTAAAATACTTATTTAAATAATGATATAAAAATACTAACAATAATATTTAAATAATGTTAAAAATAATATAATATTATAAATGACTATATTAGCCCTATTCGAAAAAGTGGGGGTGACAGAAGGGGGCGGAGGCCACGGGGCAGGAGGTGATGACGATGGTGCTGGTGGCGGTGGTCACGGCTGGAAGCGGGGGCGACCACGACGGAAGTGGAGGCGGCGCTCGTGGGTGAGGGCGGCGGAGGCGCCAGAGATGGAGTCGATGGTGACGAGGGAGACGACGACGACGATGGGGGTGGTCGCCATGGCGGTGGCGGCTGAAGTGGTGGCGGCGACTGCAGTGGTGGAAGATGGTGGCGGACGCGGCCATGTGGAGGAGGCCGAGAGGTAGGATGAGGAGAGCTCGAGAGAAGGGGAGATAGAGAGTTGAGGGAGGAGAGGGGCCTGCGGGTGAGTGTGTGGTCGGGAGAGTGAGGGGGAGAAATGAAAGAGAGAGATGAGCTGCTGAGGGGGGGTTGTTCTCCAGTAAGGAGAAAAGTGAGGGGAGTAGGTGAGAGTGGGTGAGAGGGAGTGATGTGAGGGGTTAGGTAGGGGATTTAGATATTTTGGAGGGGGTAGATTTAGGATTAAGAAAATAATAGTAGCAATCATAATAATGGGAAAAATTCACCTCCAATAATTAATAATAAAATTTTAACAATACCCAATTTCAAGAAAAAAAATCCTCCAAATACACAAATACAGTCTAATACTATTTTCAAAAATAGGGATTTGACAAGAGTAAAGGCAAATTTCAAGCAAAATGGGAAGGTCCTTATGTAGTCGAGACAGTGTTCTCCAATGGTGCCTATAGGTTGTCTAAACCTAATGGAGATTTGCTCATGATGCCAATTAATGGCAAATTCTTGAAGAAATATTATGTCCGAATTTTTTCTTTATTCCCAAGCTACCAAGGTTTGGTGAAGCTGATTATTTATTCTCCTAAAAGAGAATTTTGATCTTCTGTCTTACCCGCTGATTTTAGAAAGAAAAAAAGATTTATTATTTAGCATGTTCTAATGACCTCTGAATAAATATTAAGTTTACTTCTTTTCTTATCTATCATGTCCATATGGCCTCTGAATAGATATTAATCTATTTTCTTTGAGTTGTTACGATATGTCACGTTCATATTACCTCTGATAGTACTGTATACTCTAAAAAGAAAACAAAATTTATTATCTATCATGTCCACATTACCTCTGGATAGATATAATCTACTTTGTTTAGTTTAGAAAGACTTATCATGTTCATATTAACTCTGATAAGTGTTTTCTATCTCATACATATTATTTAAATTTAAAATAAATGATAGGGTCATAAAACAAATATTTTATTCACTTCTTGAAATATTACAGAATGAAAAAGACAGAAGAATACAAAATTCTTTATTGATGATATAAAAAGAAGAATACAAAAAATTCTTTATTTTCTAAGGTGGAGCAGATACATCTTCAAGCAGTTTCTGCAGCTCTGCCAAACGCTTCTTACGAGAGCTCAATACGATTGTAGTAGCTCTAGATCGTCGAGCTTCTGGAGTACAGAGATGAGAGAGTTCGGCAAAAGTAGCTATCATCTTATCCTTGGCTTCATCATGGGTTTTGATGGTAGCTTCAGCACCAAAGACTTTCTCCTCCAATATTGAGCTCTGCGCCAGATGTTTGTCTCGAGCTGCAGTCATCTGCTCTCTCTCCGCCTTCAAGCCAGCTAATTCTGCCTCAACTTCACGAATTCTATCATTTTGTTGATGAATTCTCATATTTGAAGTTTCATAGGCTTCTCTGTGTGTCTCCAGCAGAGGTTTAGTTTCAGCCAAAAGAGCTCTCTCTGGCGACTTTGAGGCTGTATTCCTGGAGAGATTCCTTAAAAACAGTCTTCCGAGTGATGTATTCTGCAGATAAAGCATTATACTCGGTTTGGATGAGACTTTCAAGGGTTTTACTTGACAGCCTTAGATATTCTTTAACAGGCTGTTCAAGACCTTCTACCACCTTCTCCAGTGTTGTTGCTCTCTCGGCGTCATTGAATATAGCAACGTTCCCAATGGTGGGAGCAATTGCAGCCTTCAAGCTTTCATAATTTAGGCCCTTTTCAGGACCATCTTGATCAGAGCTGCCAGGATTTTGTAGAAAGCTTCTGTATGAATCTCAACTAGAAGATTCATTTCTGCATTAGAGCTTGGTGTGGCAGCGAGCTCTACTAAATCACTTTTTTGAAGACTGGAAACAGATGTTGTTGTTACTTTGGTAGCAGGCTAAGATTAAGTCATAGTTGTTGTTGCTACCAAGGCTAACTGATCCCCAGAAGTTCCAGAGACAATATCTTTTGTATGAATTATTTCTCCAGCCGTTTCTGGAGTTGAAACTACTTGAATTTCGGTGGCAGTGATTGTTGCGGGAGGAATGGTGACTGTTGTAAATGATTCAGGTTCAGACATTGTCGTCTCAAGAACTTGTGCCGGATCAGTAGCAACAACTGAGGATGTTATTACTATGTCTCCGATTTCGGTTGATGGGTTGACAATATCTTCATCACCTTCGTTGGCTGCAGGACCTTCAAGTTCTGGAAATATTTCAGCTGCAGTTGGTTCTTCTGCGACTATTTCTTCATTTGCAGCTGGATCTTCTGCAGCTAATTCTTCTTCTCTATCTTCAGCAAGAGAAGGCAATTCTTGCTGAGCCGCTACTACAGGCTCTTGTTGTACCTCCGTAGATGGGGAACATTCTTCTTGAGCAGTATCTTCTTCTGAAGAAGAACTCTCTCCTTCAGACTCTGTTTCTTCTTCATGGATAGTCTCTTGAGGAGGAGGAGGAGGAGCAACAAACTTTGCTACAGTGATAACACCTAAAAAAATTAAGCAAAATAAGTTAATATACAAAATTATAATACATAATTTTGTATAGATTTTGTGTAATTTATATTTACCTGGAGTAGGTGCAGGACGTGCCAAGAGTTTGTCATAATCTTGATCCCAGTTATCATCTTCCAAATCAAGAGCCGGTTCATCCGAGGGGATGGGCTCCGGATCATTAGTACGAGTCGTGGCGGTGTCCTCAATAGCTTGCACCTTCTGTGGAGAAGTCAGATGTGCAGAGGTGCTGAGACGTCCAGGAGATAGGAGCCCCAAAGTTTCTGTTGATGCTGCTGATTGCGATGCTGAAGACCCTTCTCCAGGATGAGCTGAAGAAGATGCAATGTTCTGAGGCTCCTCAACTAGAATCTCTCTGTCCGAAGTAGCAGCCCTCTGCATGGAAGGCCCTTTAACATTAACCTTTTTCTTCTTCTCTTTAGGAGCAACCGCTGTGTCGGATTTACGCTTCTTAGAGGTAGAGATTTTGATGGGTCCTGCTGGTGCCTCTCCAATTCCCGTAGGGATCATCGCCAGATATTCATCTGGAACAGCAACATCATCAGGTACGTCTGAAGGTACCATGACTGGTTCTTCGATATTTTCTTTCTTGACCCCTCGAAGACTCCCCTTCATGTTGTAGTCAGTTGCGAAGGAACGGATGGATGCATAGAAGCGAGAATACGAATACAGCATTCGTAGCTCAGTGGTACTAGTGGCAGTTGGCACACAGAATTTAGCACCGGTACATCCAACGCTGAAATACCTCCATGCCCTTGCACCATCAACTAACTTCCCATAATGGTTGAAGGAGGTGGAGGGATTACCAACGTGAAGTTGGTCATACCCGAATTGACGAGCGAACCGACTGGGCAGGTAAGGTTCGAAGGCGCAGTCATCATCAGTTCTATACATCAGATGTGATGGTCTGATGCATATTAGCCAATTAAAGACAGGTCCAGGGAGCCCCGTCCTCTCTTCACCTACATCTTCAAATTGCACACCGAAGCAGTCAGCTGGAATTGGCGGTCGTGTGCAGAAGAAGTTCCACCTATGAGAGTAGTTTAATGCTGCTCCGGTATCTGCCACTGAAGTTGCAACCCACGAGGCTTTATAAAAATTCTAGAAGAACACCTTCGCTTGATCTTCAGTGCCTGGTGGCAATAAGCTGCAGTTGTGATGCAGCAACCAGCCCATTAGATAGGTGTAGGGCATCTCCACCCGGGGGAAGTCTTTACGGTAAGGAGCATTATTAATTAATTCCTCACCAAATGTTCGCAGACCGACATTTATCCTACATACCATTGCTGGTAATAGGCTGAGTCTGTCTTTAAACACCAAACGTACTGCTGGCCATAGCACATTCCGGTGAATTCTATCAAGCGTACCAGTTTCTGGTATGACCCATCTTCGCAGCCACAGGGAAAGAAAGCCCGCCAGCAAGGCTTCCTTTGAGATCTTCCGACTGCCATGCTTCAGATAGCTCAAAGTTTCAGTCCCTGTAGGGATGTCTCCAGTCTTGGTGGTCAGATACTGGTCCGAAGACTTATGTGTGATCATCCAACCATGGATCAAATCTGAAGGAACTATTGAACAAGGGTTGATGGTTTGAGCCTTGTTATCTTGGAATCTCCCCTTGTCGTTCTTGGATATCCTATTCTCGTGGTAGAATAAGTAGGTTGTCCATTTATTGGTATATACCAAATGCGACCCACTTTCATACATAGTGGTGCAAATCAGAAAATGGCACATCAATTCATGATACACTTTGACTAGATCAGAATTTTTCTCGCTGATCTCTACTAGTTCATGGTTGGAAGGAACGTATTCTTCATATGGAACTTCCCCAAGTGGCAGCTTAGAGATAAATTGTATCTCATGTAGTACAAAACCCATTTCTCCTATTAGGGTTGCAAAAGTCCCTGTTGAGCTGATGTACAACTCCATCAAAGCTAAGAACAGGTTGTTGTTCATTGGTATGCCCTGACTGGTAGAGGCCACTGCTTCAAACAGCCCAATAGCTCGCAGCTCTATTTCAAAGTGATTCATAACCCAGGCACTGAGTTGAATCCAGTTCTTATTATGTGGGGTCATCCACCCTGGAAACCTAGGGTTAACCGGAGGATATAGTACTAAGGCATTCATAAGCTTGTTTATGAACATCGGTATCTGTACTGGTTGGATCAGAGCTGAATCTTCGTTTGGTGTAAATCTAGGCAGTAAATTGAAGAAAGGGACACCACCACCACTGGGAGCACTGGTATGATAGCCCATTTGGTGGGACTCATCTCTCTTAAATATAATTTTTCCTGGTCTACCATGACTGTTGGGAGTCAGGTTCCAGATCATATGTCTTGTGTGGGTAGCATGAACGAACGAAGACATGGGATAATCCCTTGACATTGACGGGAGATACATCGCTCTCTCCCCAAATCTAAATACCCAGGATTCATTCTTGGGATTTGTCTGAGATTTGAAGTCAATGGCGTCTCCAAACATGAAGGCAGGCTTCAAAAATTGTTGGCCATCCATTGATGTCAGCAACTCTCCATTTATCAAAGTCAGCATCATCCTATCTCCCTGGACAGCTATTAGTTGTTGTCTCTCTCTAGGATACTGTTTGTCTGATTGTGGGAACTCGACGTGAGACAGATTCTCCAAATAGTTTGAACCCAAGATACCAGTTGGGGAACCAAAGATCTCAAAGAGGAGATGAATCTGCAAGTCCACTACAAAAAGAAGATCAACAAAAAAAACCAAAGTTAGTATAATTCAGAATTGATCTTTTCTACGCAAATGCTTTTACGCAAGTAAATGATTGTGCGTAAAGATCTTGAAATTTTTCATTCTTTGTTTCAAAAAGATTGGAAAAATCCTTAGTTGGTTCATCTCTACGCAAGAGCTATTTTACGCAAGTGATAATTTGTGCGTAAAGGTGTCTGACTAAATGTTTTACGCGTCATTTTCTCTGTTCAAAAGAGTAAAAGTTGTACGCATGAAAACATATATTCTTTTACGCTGACACGTATGAATGCACTACAACAAAAAGACCTATTAATGACGGCTAAAAAGCGTCATTAATGACAAACCATGATGCTTTTTTTTCAAAGCAACTGTTATGAAAACGGGTGTTATAAATATTTTTTAAAAGCGTCATAAAAAATCGTCATGAATAGTTTCTATAAAAGCGTTATGAATAGTTAATATATAGTGCACAATTCAGAACAATTTTAAAATGTCATGAATAGATAATATGTATAGGCTCAATGCAGCACATTTATAACACTTTATACTATTCAAATTAGCATATTTATAATGCTCTATACTGCACAGTATATATTACATTCCAAAAACTTAACATTATATATCACCATCTTTATTACATTTCTCAAAATAGAGTACATATCAACATCTTCATTACATTGAATATCCAAATACATATATATATTTACAACTACCAAAATTATCCACATCAAAACTTGGCCACATCAAAACTGTCCACAGAACATGTAGCAAAACCCTGAAAAAGATAAAAATAAGCAAATATAAGGAATTAGCCTCCAAGATTATAATACTTCCAACTACACAAGTAGCAAAAGCCTGATACTTATTGGGAACAATTCAAATTCATAATACATATTTAATATCCAAATGCTGAACTGCATAAATTCTTCATGAGAAAGGAGTTAACATACAGAATGCCTACATTGAGGTAATGCTCTTCGTACGAGTGTGATGGCATGAGGAATTACCTGCAAGGCCATACTTCTGGAAAAAAGAGAATGTAGTAGCAGCATCCCAATCATACCTAACATAAGTAGATCACATCAAATAAATAAAAAAATAAAATCACACTTTAAAAATTAAAATAAATCAACTTGTGACACATTACTGGTGCTTAGTAGGTTCTTGAGGTTTAGGTTCGATCAGTAGAGTCCCTGAAAAAACAAAACAAGGAAGCAAAAGACTCGAAAAATAACACCAACCATGTAGTTCTGGATATTTGTCAAACTCAACATGATACACAACACACACAAAGAGGAGATTTATCCACAATTATAAGTTGCAAATTCAGTTTGCCTATTATATAGCTTCTGTAGCGGTACATTATATTCTTTCATGGCCAAATCGTATAAATATGGAAAATCATTATCACCATCATCGCCTTGTACCAGTAGTAGAGTACACAACAACAAACAACTGCAAGGAGTCATGTAGTTATAAAGAGAAGGTTAAATGTCTCCTAATAAATCTTTTTAAAGCATGTATCAGTTCAAAATCTTACAATCAATGTTCAAAGGAAGTGGGGGGCCTGGGGCATACAATGAAGAGCACCACAAACAGTGTAAGTTTTGAAGGGATGCCAGACGAATATGAAAATAATAAAATGACTTGGAACCCTGGTAAAGTACAGAGTATAGGAATGAAATTGACTACCGAAAAACTGTGTTATTTGCTTCTGACCCTGTTTCTCGTGTAACTTGTGGAACTCTAAGTGAAAGTCATGAGCATATCCTTACCTTATCGACATCACCGATGTTTGCAGCTTTAGATTTGGAAGAAGACCCGACAGAATAACAAGCGACTCAAATGACCAAAACTCCAAGCTGTCACCATGCACGCAAACACTTGAAATTACAAATGCATGCCAGTAGGAGAGAATGGCTAATGTTAGCTATTGCATATTAATAACGAATGTGGCTACTCTATATGTTTGTGTTTTCAATGCAACATGAAAGAGAAGGAATATCTAATCAGTACAAGTAGAATGGACAGGGTACTCTTCGGATACAATCTATGATATATCTTTACATGAAGAAAGTTGAAATGTTTCCATTGTCATTCCTTGGGTTTGCATTTTTTATTTTTCAGTTATTGTTCAAATGTCTCGAAGGAGCAAGAGCATGTCATTTTTCCAGTTCAAAAATGAAGACATAAATTTACAACATCAAACAATAAATGCCTTTCTTGAGACGAAGAAATGTATATAATCGGTAAGATAGTCCTTACCAAATCATAGCAGCCGAAGGAATAGCAACTCTAACGAATCTAGAAACATCACGGAAAGCCTTTCTCAAGACGCCACTCCACGTAGCGTTGCACGCAGGAGATAGGTCGATGCAGAGCATCAACACCGACACGCTAAACCAGTAAGACAGAGACAATGCCAGAGCTCCCCCTTTCGCTCCCAGGCCAAGTTTGAACATCAAACTCCAGCAGAGTACAACATGAAGCAAGGCTGTAGCCGCGGATGTTATCATCAACGGGAACACTATGTTCTGCGTTTGCAGAAATCTGATGAGGCACTGGAGTATGCCGTAACCAGGAAGGGCTGGAGTCATCCAACCGATGTATATGCCTGTTGCAGCTGATACTTGTTCTTCTTGGTGAAGTTTCATAAGGATTTGGCTGGCGAACGCCCATAAGAAGGAGACAGGGATGCTCGCGAGGGTGAGAACCAGTACCGCCCTCTGCAAGTAGACGCCTAACAGAGGATACTGCTTTGCTCCAAAGGCTTGCCCGCACAAGGTATCCATTGCGCTCCCCAATCCCATCTGTTCGATCAAGAATTTATCAGCACAATTTATCGGATCTTGATCGATGACTAAGAATATGGTATGATCAAGGTGTCGAATGGTGGGTTGAGTTAAATATGGTTGTGTTGTAACTTAGAGATTGTTACTTGGCAGTTTGATATTATGCTTGACATGATGAACATGAGCTCAACATTATGATTGGAAATAGAAGTTATGTCGATCAGACATAACTTTGAGGTCATAGATTCAAATCATCCTGGGAAATTAGAGCATAATTTAACTGGGAACCTATGTCAAAAGGTGCTAGAACAGATGCACCTTATTTAGAAGGACAAGAAGTACCATATCCCAAATCCTACTTTTGTGGCTTTGCTGTAAGTTAAACTGTAAAAGCAGTATATAAAAAAATACTATTTGGCTCCCAAAATATAGATGAAAATTTGGGCGGCTTTGGAGAGAACCAAAAATTTGGGCGGCTGACCAAAAAATTTTGGAGCTCGGTCAACGACTTCTTCGACTTCTTCCTCACGATAGGCGGGGCGGACTTCTTCGACGTGGGGCTTCTCGGTGCTGGAGTTGAGGCTATTGGGGTCGTCGCCCCGCTTGCTGGGTTTCAGCTTGGGGGAGATGGGAGGGGAGTAGGGCTTGGAGGTGGTGATGTTGGTGGCGGTGGTACTCAAGGAGATGGTGATGGAAGAGGACAGGGACCTCTGGAGGGACTTCTTGAGCCATCGAGCTGCAATTGGGAGGGAGAGGACGAAGAGGGGTCGGAAAGAAGCACGAGAATGGGGAAAAAGAAGGAGAGGGAGAGCGCGGAGAAGAGGACGAGCAGAACCCTAACGCTCCTTCTTCGCGTTCTTGTCGATCGCGTGCGTGACAGCCTCAAGCTTGTCCTGGAGGGTGACGAGGAGCGTGAGACCCTCCTCGAAGATTTTGGATCTAGGGTTAGGGTTTTGGAGTTGGAGGAGAGGAGGGAGAAGAAAGAAGGAGAAGGAGAAGACCAGAATGTTTTGGGGGAGAGGCGGGCTATAGCAAGAATTTTGCCAACAATTAAACTTAAAAAATATTACAAGTTTGCCACCACTCTAAATTATTAATAATGCTTTGTTTTATAAACGTTATAAAAAGCCCAGAATTAGCCTAAATCGTCATAGAAAAAAGGTATTTCGAACTTTGATGACGCTTCTTTATCAGCCGTCATGAAATCCACTTATTAAGCGTCATTAATAGGTCTTTTTGTTGTAGTGATGTGGGTGACTTGCGTATTTTTAACTCTACGCTGGCATGTATAAACGTGAGCGTATTTTTATGCTTAAATATTTTACGTGGGCACGTATTGACGTGAGCATATTTTGTTGTTTACATTTTACGCTGGCACATATTGACGTGAGCGTATTTTATGCTTAAACATTTTTATGCGGGCTCGTATAGACGTGAGCGTATTTTGTTTCTATTTTTACGCTAACACGTATAGACGTGGGCGTATTCTGTTCTTTACGCTGGCACGTATAAACGTGGACGTATTTGGTAATTTTTATTCTATGTTGACACGTATGAACGTGGACGTGAAGTTTAGGGTTCAGTCCTTCTTCTTCTCCGACGAACCCACGGCTAAATTAGATAGGGTTCTACCTATCATGGCCGGAGCCACAGTGGGGTTGGTCCTTCGGGTTGCCGCTGATGATGCGATGGCAGTCTCTGTACGCTCACTCCTTGACGAAGCAGCGGCGGGCTTCATGCCCTTGGTGCCGGCGGCGGTATTGCTCTTGGGGGCCATTGATTTGAATTGAGATTTTGAAGAAAGAGAATAAAGAAGTTAGAGATTGCAAAGGACGAGTAAAGTTCTCTCTCTACTCGTAAAGCTCTATTTATAGAGAATTTTGAAATTGGTTCAAATTCCCAAAATTTATGCTGACTGTTGGATATTTCGAATATTACGCTTCTAAGCTGACTGTTGGGTATCACAAACTTTACACGGACTGTTGGATATCCCAGATTTTTACGCTTCTGTTCAAAGTATTTCAAATCTTAGAAAAAATTTGAAAACTTTGAAGGGGGTCTTGTAGAAGCATAAATAAATTTCATAGACCAAGTCAAAGAAGTTGAGAGCTTTATGCAAGTCAAACTGAGTCAGATTCAAATTTTACGCAGAGATCAAACAGATCCTAACTCTACGCGAACTACTTTACGCGAGAGCCATCCTCAAACCTTTACGCGAGAGACAGGCTGTCCACATCACATTTAATACGCGTGATACTGTTCTGACAGAATGATTTTTTGACAGCACGTTGCACAGAATTCGAGAAGATCTTTTACACCAAACCCAACACTTGTCGTTTAGCGTGCAGATGGGCTACTTTATGCTCAAAAGACTATTTTTTTACGCATGAAAGCTATTCGAGTTTTTACGCTCAAGGCTTTCGTGTGCGTAGAGTTTATTTGAGCTAATTATACGCTCAAGGCTACTTTTCAGCCACTTTACGCAGGAAGTCTATTTTGGGTTAACGCCCAGTCTGCTACTTTATGCAGGAAGTCTATTTTGGGTTATTTTACGCCCAATCTTTTCTGGCTATGTGAGAACGTGGTCTGCATACGTGGCTTTCATGCCACACATATCGAGGAACGTGTGTACATGCTCTCCCCATATTGTTGAAGTTGTCGGACACATGTCACCATGCGTAGACATCAAAACTCTATATGGGACACGTTTTATCACGCGTAAAGGTTGATTTTCAATCGTGGATGGCAGTTACTTGCGTAGAGACCCAATTTTGTTGCTTTTTACGCACAGAGGGTCTAGTCTATAAATAGACATATTTTTAACAGAAGAAAGACATCAAAGGAGATATACAGAGGATGAGATTCTGAGAAAACTCATAATTTCAGAGTGATATTCCCAGAAGCATTTTTTTAATTTTTTCTCAAGAACAGGGTGAAGCAAAGCAGGAAAGCATTCGACTGTGCCATCAGTGCCGTTGTGTCGATACCTTTCTGGTGACTTAGTTCTTCCGATTGTTCATCTTCCTCAAGCAGTTCTCTTCATTATCATCGTGTGGTCCAAGGAACAAAGTGATCGCTCTCAGATCAGACTTCCATAACAATACTTTCCAGAAATAATTTGTACTTTTGTACTTTTCTCATTTTCTTTCAAAAGCCAATTTTAGAATTTTGTTAAGTGAAACAGTCGTGGCCATCACAACCTCTCATATAGGTAAGTCCTCAAGGGTTGGTGATAGGAATCAACCTTGCATATCATGCTTGGACTTATTAAGAGTTTTAAAACTCACCCTATCCATATCACACAAGGAACACTGTCACCATAGGGATGGGGTATGAATGTACACATATACAGCCTCCTGGGCTTTTATTTTAAAGAGAATTTAATCTCGGGTCAGTGTTCCATAATAGTCACCTAGTCCAGCTTGTTCCTACCCATTGAACCGGCTTCTTGGGATCTCCAGTCAGACTCGGTTGGGTTGCCACTGTTGGTGACTATACTATGGGCTTAACCACATCCCCCTCGATGGTTCTAGGATCAGTGTCCTAGACAGACCCTTCGTCAAATGGTCTGCAAGGTTCTTTTCTGACTTTATATAGTCAAGAACCACATATTTGCCCAATAGGCTCTTTATTGACTTGAAGCGCAGCTGCAGGTGCCTGTTCATCTTAGCATTCACAGAATCATGCTTTAGTAGTTCTATAACAGATTTATTATCACAGTTTATAGAGATTGCAGGAATAGGATAAACATAAACAGGTATATGCATAATAAGATTTCTGAGCTATTCGGCTTCTGTACAGGTAGTATCCAAAGCTATCATTTCAGAGTCCATTGTACTTCTGGCTATGATAGTTTGTTTACATGATCCCTAGGAGATTGCAGCTCCTGCTAGGGTAAAAACATATCCAGTAGTGGATTTCACATTATGTGAATCAGTTACCCAATTTGCATCGGATTAACCTTCTATGATATCAGGGTGTCTAGTATAATAAAGTTTATAATCTAGAGTTCCCTTAAGATATCTAAATATTCTGTCCAATGTAGTCCAATATGATTGATTTGGGTTACTAGTGTACCTACTTAGTCCTCCAATAGCAAATGCAATGTCAGGTATGGTCCTATTTGTTATGTACATAAGGGACCCAATCATTTATGAATATTTATGTTGTTCTAGGTGATCCTTCGTTCTTCTTGAGAACAACATTACTGTCATAAGGGGTAAGGGCAGGTTTCTTATCAAAATACTCAAACTTTCTTAGCATTTTCTCAATTGAATGTGCTAAAGATAGAGTATAACCCTCTTTGCATTTTGACACTTGCATTCCTAGGATCAGGTTTGCTTCACCTAGGTCTTTCATGTCAAACTGGTTAGATAAATAATTCTTAGTGTTATTTATCAGTTCCAGTGAAGATCCTAGAATAAGGATATCATCAACATACAAGCATAAAATAACACAACTTTTATTTATATTTTTAGAATACAAATATTTGTCATATTTATTTGGTACAAAACTAAATTCTATAATGACTTTGTCAAATTTTTTGTTCCATTACTTGGGAGCTTGCTTTAGGCCATAAAGAGATTTTACTAATCTACAAACCTTGTTTTCTTGCCTTTAGCAATAAAACCTTCAGGTTGCTCCATATAAATTCCTTCCTGTAAATCTCAATTTAGAAATGATGCTTTACATCCATTTGATGTATCAGCAAGTCATAAATGGAAGCTAAGGCTAGGAGGGTTATAATAGAAGAAATCCTAACAACAGGAGAATAGGTATCAAAGTAATCTAATTCTTTTTTCTGGGTAAAATCTTTGGCTACTAATCTAGCCTTATATTTTTCTATGGTACCATCGGCTCTAAGTTTCTTTTTAAAAATCCACTTACAACCTATGGGTTTGCTACCTAAAGGAAGGTCTGCTACAAACCAAGTATTGTTCTCCATGATGGAGTTGTACTCATTGTTAATAGCTTCTTTCCAGAAAGGGGCATCAGGAGAGGATATGAATTCTTCATAAGTTGAGGGATCACCCTCTATCAAAAACACTACCAGAATAAGTCGTTTTACAAATTTCGTCGCTAAAAATATTTAGCGACGAAATTACCGACGTTTTGGGCTTGTCGCGAAATGTAAGTCGCTGATCTTCAAAATGTCGCCAAACGTCGCAAGTGCTGACCTTTATCGACGTATATATACGTCGGTATATTACCGACGTCTATCGTCGTGTCGTCGGTGTATTAGCGACGTGTTTACCGTCGCTATGCGTCGGTAAATTTATCGACGATTACCATCGTGTCGTCGGTGGTTTAACGACGTGTTCAAAGTCGCTACACGTCGGTAAAATCCTGGAAATTTATCGACGTTTTACCGTCGTTTAAAAATATCAATAAATGTCGGTAATTCCTGGGATGATTACCGACGTGCACCGACGTTTACCGACTTTCTCCGACATATAAGGACGTCGGTAAACGTTGGTACACTGGAAAATTTTGCAGATTTACCGACGTTTACCGACGCAAATGTACGTGTCTGTGTCTGTGTCGCATCATAGGAGTGGTCGGGGTCGTGTCTGTGTCTGTGTCGCATCATAGGAGTGGTCGGGGTCGTGTCTGTGTCGTATCAGAAAGGTCGTGTTTCTGTCGCATCAGAAAAAGGGAGATAGGGTTAGGGTTTACCGACACGGCTTGGGGTTGGGTCGCCGGGGCTGGAGCAGCGGCGGAGGAGACTGGGTGGTCGTCGGAGGGATGTGGTCGTCGGGTAGGGGGTCGCCGCGAGCGGGAGATTAGAAAATTTTGGGTGAAAAAATGAAAAATCGATCGGGCCAGAACCCTATATGAAATATTTTAGCGACATCACTTAAAGACATCGCTAGCCGTCACTATTTATTAAAACTTGGCGACGTCTTAAAAGTGGCGTCTCTAAACGTCGCTGAATTAAAAAAAATTAGCAACGTTTTGCGACTAGAATGCGACATCAGTTGTCCAAAACATTAATGGTGTCGCTAACTGTCGCTCAAACATCACTGATAGTGACGTTCAGCGACGTACATATAAAACGTCGCTAAAAGCACAAAATTTAGCGACGTATTTATCTGGAGTCGCTAATTTTGTCGCCATTATGACTTATTTTGGTAGTGAAATGTGAAGAATCCTTCTCCTAAATTATTTTCAATCCTTTCTCTTTTACTCCTTCTAGGTTTTATGACTTGTTCAGGTTGAGAACTAGGTATTTGATCATGAGAACTAGTAGATGAAGTAAGAGAAGGATTAGAGAAAGATGAAGGGGTTCTATCCTTGAAGGGAAAGATACTCTCAAAGTAAACTGCATCTCTAGCTTCTATAATTGTGTTATTGGAGATTTTATTTACTTCAGAATGGGTTACAAGAAATCTATTGGCATTACGATCTAGGGCATATCATATGAACACAGCATCTGCAGTTTTAGGTCCTATCTTCCTCTTTTTGGGTTCAGGAATTCCTACCTTAGCTAGACATCCCCAAACTTTGAGGTAATTAATCCTAGGGGTTCGACCTTTCCATAACTCATATGGTTTCTTATCATTAGTCTTACTAGGTATCCTATTGAGGATATAACAGGCTGACAATAAGGCTTCTCCATAAAGATTATCAGGAACACCTGAGCTGAGAAGCATGGCATTAACCATATCTAACAGAGTGCGATTCTTCTTTTCAGCAACTCCATTGGATTGTGGTAAATAAGGAGCAGTTACCTCATGAATAATTTTATATTCTTCACAGAAGTTAGTCATTTCATTTGAGATATACTCTCCACCACGATCAGATCTAAGGATCTTAATCTTTCTTTCTAATTGGTTCTCAGATTCAGATTTATAGACCTCGAATCTGTCTAGAACTTCATCTTTGGTCTTAAGAAGATAGGTATAACAATACTTTGAATGATCATCGATAAAAGTGACAAAGTATTTTCTACCTCCTCGGATTAAAACCCTATTGGAATCACAAATATCACTATGGATAAGTTCTAGGAGTTCAGAGTCCCTATGGACAGATTTGAAAGGTAATCTAGTATGTTTGGCTTGAACACATATCTCACATTTGTGTTCATCGTCTATAGGAGTCTTAGGGATAAGATCTAAGTTCATCATTCTTTTGATAGATCCTAAGTTCACATGACCTAATCTACCATGCCAAACATTTGATGATTCAACATTTGCAACAAAAGAAGGATTTGAACTTTTATTCATAGTACTTAAAACAAAAAGTCCATCTTTCACAAATCCTTTTCCAATAAACAGATCATTTTTAGATAAAACTACTTTATTGGCCTAAATTACAATTTTGTATCCTGAGGATACAAGGAGGGATCCACTAACAAGGTTTCTTCTGACAGACGGCACATGAAGCACATCATGGAGAGGTAGAATTTTTCTGATGTCATCTTCAGATCTATTCTTCCTCTTCCTGCAATCTGTGTTGTTGAGCCATCTCCTAGGGTCACACCTACTCCATTCGATTCCTGATAGTTTGAAAAACTAGAGCGATAAAAAAAATGTGAACATTTGCTCCAGAATTCAACCACCAATCATCTGAATGGTAAGAAATGTTTACTATAGGTTGATAGCTTAAAGACCTGAAGAAGCTAGAAGACCCATTCAAAGTCATGTTAGCATCTGGTTTGTTAGAGCAATTCCCTTTGAAGGAGGTCTCCTTGGTGATTAGGCTTGGGTTTGCCACGAATTTCTATAGGGTTTACTCAATAAGGATGGTTTAAGCTAAAAAATTAACGGTTTAAATAATTTTTGTAATTTATCTTTAAAATTTTGGTTTTTCAAGTTTTGATAAGATTGGGTTAGCGGTAGGGGCCGGATCTCAGCAAGCGGAGGTTCACTAGGAACACTTAAGTACCGGTCGCTTAGACGATTTTTCGTCTTGTTGACAGAAGGTCCCTTTCGGCTTGTACCCAAACAAATCTCTACTTTAGAACTTTAAAATTAAAGGAGTTTACTAAATCAATAAACTATTTACTTTAGCCTAAATTCAAGTATTGAGTAGGAAAAAAAACTATTATTTGACAAAATGTAGTAACACAATAATGTTTGTCTAAGGCGTCAATTTCTAAAAATAGTCTTATGAAGCAACAAGTGTTATATAACTAATAAATATATATATGTAACTAATGTGACAATTATTAAAAAATTTCTATTAACAAAGACTAACCAAAATTTGTTGAACAGTACGCTAATTGAATGAGGACAAATATATATATGAATATATGTCTAGCAATTATTTAATGAATATTGGAAGAACTATATGAAGTTAATAGTTACCAGTAACAAATAATTTGTTGAGTTTATTTAACAGAGCTAAATTGGAATATAACCTAAACTATATTAAGAGCAAATTGTCTAGCAAGTAATCTCTTGTATGAATAAGACAAGAAACAATTTATTGTTGACTATGACAGCAAGTACTTGTTAAGAATATTTAATGAATATTTATTAAGAAAGTTGACAGTAGGAAATTCTTAATGAATATTTATTAAGAAAGACAATTGGTTAATAGAGACAATTTGTCACGACCCGATCCCAAATAATTGGGTCGAACCGGATCATGCCCAGCCTGCACCGTTGTTGAGACGGTGGCAGTAAGATGTTCCATTAGCAGGTATTCACAACAACATCTATATACATTTGTCACAACTCAATATTCGAAAATTTAAAACTTTATTAAACATTAGAAAAGTACACTGGAATTAGAAAGACTGAAATAAAATGCTGAAATTCAAATAACAAAATTTCAAAACAACAAAACTGGAAACTGGAAAATCTAGCTAAGCACTCGGCTCATCGGCATCAGGTCCTGCGTCCTCCAAAGGGGACTCTGGCAACACCACGGGGTACAGAACCGGGTCATAATAGCTGTTGATTAACAGCTCAGCATCCTCAAAATCCCTTAAAAATGTTATCTCCAGTCAGGAGGGAGCAAAGTAAAATTCATGCTAATTTGACAATTGAAATAATAATAGAATCATACACTTTTAAACAATTTGAAAATAAACAGTTCTCCAGCAGTTAAAACATTGTGATGTGAATAGGCAAGGAATATGACCGGCTTGGGTTGTACAGTGAATAATATGGCTTATCCCCGTGTGTATGAGGGGTAAGCTAATACAGTTCTAAATTATTACTTTGGATGTGGTCATACTCATTACACTACGCCCCCAGTCCCCAAGCAGTTACAGTAGTTACAGTAGTTACAGTCAGTGCTCTCAGAGAGAGTTCCGTGTTGCATCGTGGTTTAAACTTGCAATAAAATGATTATTAAATAATTATAAACTAACACAAAATGTACTTGCCTCAAATTGGACTGGACTTGAAGGGTTGAAGACTTCGAGATGGAAATTAGACTCGTCCTCGAAATCCTACATTCAAGAAGTTTATCTCAGATTCCAAAAATCGCCATGCTAACTATGCTAGTTGCAATCTCTAAGTTTGTCCTAGTCAATTTTTAATCTTTATTCTACTATCACGAACAAAATCTCGATTATCGGGTGCGTTGTAATTAATTACGAGGGAAAGATCAATTTAACTTTTATTTTGGAAAAACTCGTAGTTACCTATTTGATTGGTTAAAACTTTGTATTTTCGTAATTATACATATAAAACTAAATTTCTTGTTTAATGAGAAAACGTGTTCTTTGTTTAAATATTACAACTTGTAAATGTGAGAAAAATCTCATTAATTTTTCTATATCAAAATAATATTTATTTTAATTCTACGCATTTACGCTACAAACCAGCAAAACCAAAAAATGAAAGAAAAACTACGCTACAATAATTACAGGCCACAGAGAAAGAAATAGAAAAGTTGGGCTTATGCCCTTAAAAATTATTGAATTTAAATAAGAAAAAACGTTCGTTAGTTATAAAATTATCCTACAATTTAATTATAAAAAAGATAATAATTAAAATAAATTTAATAGCGAGTCTCAGATATTGGTCCAATCGTTATATAAGCTAATGCCTCAACGTCCGGGCGAAACCGGTTTCGTTTGCACTTAGCCAGGGCCCATTGACCAATACGGTCGTCGCCCAAAATCCAAAATAATACTCTTTTCCGAAAAACCATTTTAAAACCATTTTAAAAATTATATAATTAAATTTTATAGAAAAATCCGACAGCACTTCCTCTATTTTCGGTCAACCCAAAAACTGGAAAATGTGCCATAAACACTATTTATAAAAAGTCCCAAACCAGGGAACACCCAGAATTTTCCAAACCAGAAAAACCCAAAATTTACATGTAAAATATTCACAAAACATTTTTCCAAATTAATTCGAAAAACCCGAAACGAATTCAGAAATCTCGAAACCATCTCGGAAAGCCTCACAGAAACCAACAGAAACTTTTTCGAAAGTTTCTCGGAAAAATCCAAACCAAGCCAACAGAACTAAGAAAACCACAGATCCTATTTCCAAAGCCAACAATTCCAATCCGAACCTACAGAACTCTTTCCGAAGAGTTTTCGGAAAACCAAAACCAACAAACTATTCACAGAACCAAAAATATCAAAGTAACCACAGAACATATCAATCAAATGGTTCCAAAATTTCTGAAACCAAAAACGTAACAAAATTCGAATTTCCGGAAAGGGATCGGGGACCAATTCATCATCAACTACGTAACGGAAACGAGAACGCGAAATTATACCTTGGGTTGCTCGGCTAGAGCTCTCAGATGCAAAATTATAGAATAAGAAATCTGCGTCGCAACGTAAACTCGGGACAGCGCTGGACGGTGCTGTCCAGATCAGCGGGCACTCGCGGGAACCCGGACAGTGGAGGGAACACCAAAGCGTGGGACAGCGCTGGATGGGGCCGAGGCTGGCGCCGGCGTGGGAAACCGGCGGGTGTGGCTGCTGGCCGGAAAGGGCCGGAAGGGGGTCGGGGCGCTGGAGTGCGGCTGAGAGGGGGTGGCCGCGGGGTGGCGCCGGGGAGACCGCACGGGAGGCGGGGGTCACAGCCCGGACGGCGGGGCGCGGCCGGGACGGCAGGGCGCGGCCGGGACGACGGGCGCGGCCGGGATGGCGTCGACGGGACAGCGCCGGAGGCGCGCCGGGAGTCGGTCGGAGCGTCGGGGAGTTGGAGCCGAGCGGGAAAAAGCTCGGGTTGGGGTGCTCGGTGGAGAGGAGTTTGGGAGTATAAATGAGTTGGTGGTGGTGGGATTTGCTTAAGAATGGAGAATGTGAGGAGGTGATGGGTTTGTGCTGGAATGGGCAAGATGGTGGTGATGGTTTATATAAATTTGTAAAAGAAAACAAATGTGAGGAATGAGTGAGAGAGAGGAATATGTGGAGGAATAAGAGGGAGATGGGTAGGGTGGCCTGGTCGTGGGCTAGGGGGGAGACCGAATTTTTATTTTTTTATTTTTAAAAAAAAATCAATAGTAATCAGGATTTCAAATAAAGAGAATGGGTTCAGATCGGGTTTGGGTTTCGGGAAGCTGGTCCCGGCTCGGGTCAGGTCAGCAACTAAAAACCAATTATTATTTTAAAATGATTTCGAACTCATATATAATAATAATAAACAGTAAAAATATTATATAATAATAATAATAACACACATCCTAAAACTGGGTTTCACAATCTTCCCTCCTTAGAAAATTTTGTCCTCGAAATTAAAGGCAGGGTTAGGAGTAAACTCAAATCAAACAGGTACGGGTACAATGCCCGTAACTCAGGTCCAACAATAAGAATTTCCAAGGCAGTCGTGGATGAGACGGTTTAGGGACAAGTTTCATTTATGATATCATCCATGCAGAAAAATACAAAAGCGAACCAAAGTACACGAGGTTGATCAGACCATCATGTACCGGTCATGATTAGACAATATATTAGTGGGTGCACCCAATAAAATACTGTCATGATCAAGCTTGATAAAGAAATAGCTTGCAAAACTAGGCTAACTTAGCAGTATCAGTCAAGTTTAGAACGAAAGAATAAGTAATAGGAGTTATGTGATGGCTCAAATTTTCTGATCTTCTTCTCACCTCTGACTACGCTTGCTACTGGTTTCTCTGGCATTAATAGGTTGAGTCCAATCTTCAGCTCTGAATTATCCAAAATGTGACTCGGATCCGGAATATAGCGTCTGAGCTGTGATACGTAGAAGACGTTGTGCACACTCTCAAGATTAGCTGGTAGAGCTAACCGGTACGCTACTTTTCCAACTCGTCTTAAAACTTCAAATGGCCTGATTTACCTGGCCTCAATTTCCCAGCTCTGTCAAAACTGATCGTTCCTCTGGTAGGAGAAAACTTCAAAAAAAAAGCTATCTCCTTCTTCAAACTCCACTGGTCGACTACTACTACCAACCCAATGCTTCTGTTTGTCTTGGGCAATCCTGAGCTTACATTCACCTTTTCTACTGCGTCAATCACCATCTCTGGACCCAGCAGTACTCTTTCTCCTACGTCGTCCCATGCAAGTGGAGTACGGCAACAACATCCATAGAGTGCCTCGAACGGTGTCATACCGATGCTAGCTTGGTAGCTGTTGTTGTAAGAGAACTCTACCAAGTGCAAATGGTCTTCCCAAGACCCTCCAAATTCTAAGACCCAGGATCTCAGCATGTCTTCTAGCGTCTGGATTGTTCTCTCCGATTGTCCGTCAGTCTGGGGAAGGTAGGCGGTGCTGAACTTCAGTTGTGTTCCCAAACTGTCTTGCAAACTCTTCCAAAAGTGAGAGGTAAATCTAGTATCTCTGTCTGACACAATACTTATCGAAACTCCATAAATCCGGTAGATATGCCGCATGTACAGTACTGCCAACTTGTTACGACCCGCACCCTAGAGTTAGGGCACGAGAACGTAACAACGTCCAGCCTACGCCGCAGTGTCGGCGGTAGAACGCTGTCCTAGGTCTCAATGCATCTAACAGTATAAGACTAAACAGTTTATACTCCCCGAATGGGGGTGACATAGCAGAATGTAAACTCAATCACATCTAAGGTAGAGCATAAAGGAAGATAGATAAAACATGAAATCGAAAAAAGATACAACAGATAGAAGTCTAAGTGTCTAAGATACAAACTCAGAATACATCTCAAAACTCAAATATAGTAATCCATAAATACAACTCAAGATGACTGAAAATAAATTATAAGCAAAAACCCTAGCTATCTATGCAACCTCTACTGTCTCCTCTAGGCTAGCAGGCAACCTCCAGACTATCTGTAAAATTTATCAACGGGTCCAGTCAGGACTGGAGCGAGCACAGTACATCTCAACAGATCAAAGCAGGTTAGAAAATATAATCATGCAGTAAAGTAAGATACGAGTACTGAAAGAAATGATGTATGTAAACAAAGAGAGAGTTGTAATAGAAATATCTACTATAAATAGAGAACTAACATGTGGCTAGTGAGTGAGAGTACAACAAGGACATGTAAATGGCATGGGATGATTCTGATAAGACACTACGGAATGATTCTGATAAGATACTACTGGTGTATTATTCACATGTCCACTTCTACTCCCCCGTACCCCCAATTAATACATAAGGATTACAGCCCCCGAAGGGTGGTAAGCCCCCTAAGGGTGATAAGCCCCCGAAGGGTGGTACATAGTAGACCCATAAATGGGATAAGGATTCCAGGAAGACTCTGTGATCATAAGAGTATATGTCACAAGTGATCGAAGAACCAACGAAACATAGTGATACGCCATGTAAGTGAAACGCACAGAACATAGAGTACCCGATGCTCCCTAAGGATAACATCTCAAGAAGAGATCTATATAGTACCAATCCGTGTGACCAACGTGACAGTACAAGTCAAGCAATTTAATGCAGGAAATAATTCTAAGCAGGATATGAAATGATCAGAGAATGTACTCGCCTGATATCTGAATGTCCAAGGTAAAGATACTGTCCGAGGAGAGGTGTCTGGCTCCTAATTAGAATAGCACAAGTCACAACATGTCCAAAAGGGTAATATAAAGCACTACAATACATTCTACATGAATCTAGGTCAAACTAGGCCAAAGTCAACCCTTGGTCAACTCTGGTCAACTGCACTAGTCAAACTAGGTCAAACTAGGTCATGTCCTAACCCAACAAGTCTTACTAGGCCTAACCAAGACTATCCTAGCAAGCACACATCAATACAAGGCTATACAAGCCAACATACACCCAACTCTATATAGCATGCAATTATTCAATACTCAAATAGGCAAGAATTCACATTGCATATACACTAGGTAATCTATTACTTTAAGCTATATATGTCTACACATATATACACATGCATATATTGGTATTCAACATTGGGTCTATAATCATGGCATTTCAAATGGTTATATAAACTTATATATTACAACACAATATGCTAACATATATATAATAAACATACATAGCTAAGTTAACTATATTCATAAATACTTATTTAAGAGGCTTTGTGTGTGTATGTGAACATGGCAAAGGGGAAAGTGAGGGTTAAATGGGCATACATAGTGTATACATATCAAAGAGTATCAAAGTGTAAGTGAACAATGTGTCAAGTGTGATAGTGTCAACATAGTGTAAGGGGGTACATGAGGTAATATAGGATTTGTGTTAACATAGAATATTACATCTCATTAACTTGTATATTGCATACATTACATCTATTATTACATTACATTCATGCTTGTATTCATTCATCATTCATTTATTCTCTTGCACCACTATATGCACCATACATTACATACTATGGAACCTACATATTCATTACAAGCCATACTTATACATGCTTACATTAGATAGGATACTTACACCTCATACATCATTTATTTAAACATTTACTCATGCTTGCATTCTCTATTTAATTACATAATGTATATACATTAACATGGGTTAAAATTAAATAGAACATTATATTACACACAAGGGTGCACAAAATGCATATGCCGAATAGTAACTCCTACTAATAATCAATAATGTACCATCTCAACATGAATTAAAATCTAGGATTAAATTATGTTATAGATCTATGTGTTAGCTTTCCGAAACTTCAAACGGATCGCGTTTTTGTTTCCGAAAACTCCCGAAATCGCAAAAATACCGAGAACGCGTTTGTCTTTCGTATAGCTGACACTCAAATAATTCTCCAGAAAGTTACAGAAAGAATTAGGCCTATTAATACTTGTTTTTGGAAATCTAACTTCAATATGCTTCTTTTAAAAAAATGGAAGATTAAACCGATAAGCTAGAAGTTATGACATTTTAAGTTAGGGCTGAAATTAAAAACGTGGATAAAAATCATGACGGATTTGGGTAGTTTGAGACAAAAGAACACAAGTATATAACATAATATATCAAGAACTCACTCTCTACACTAATATATATATATGAGACACTATATAACACATCTCCAATACAAAAATATGAGATTAAACATGTAATAATTCAGTCATACATAACAACAACACATAGTGTGTCCAAATTTGGGATTTTCTCACATGGACACAACCACAATACAAAGGACACTCCTATGACCTCCAAATGGACACGAAATAGACACAAATGGAGATACAACCATGGGGTCATTCCTATGGTTCAAAATAGACCTATATGCATGAGAAAATGAAAAGGAGAAGGGATTTATACCTCCCGGTAGATCGAATCGAAGAAAAGCCTTCCCGGAGCGACACCGACACGTAGAGATTCCAAAAGGACACGAACGAGCTTCGAATCCTCCCAAACTTAGGTAGCTTCCTCCTTGGCTAGAATGGAGAAGGAAAGAAGAAGATTTGGTGGCGAAATGGAAGGATTTGGTGAAGAAATTGCTAGGAATTGCTCTCTAGGAATCTGGGAAAGAACAAGAGAGAGAGTGTGGATGAGAATAATGAAATGAACTTGAGCCTATCCTCTCCCAAAGTGGCTGGCCATATGGGGCTATTTGTCCTATTATGGTAAGGTTCAAAATGCCCCCACTAACCTATTCTATGAGTATTAGGAAAGGGCTAATTGGTTGGGGCTAAATTAGTCATTCTAAAGTCTCTAATCACACTAACCTTATACATAATAATTAGTCTAACCTATAACTAAAATATTTCTATCATGTGGACTAAAATTAATATCATGTGGGCCATGCCTAACTAGTGTGTGGGTCCCACTAGAGTCAAACTACCCCCGGGTCCCCGTTTCAAGTCGGATTGAGTTGAAATTTGAACCCGACTCAAATAACCCCAAAACAATATCATAAATAATAAAATACTATCAAAATAATTCAAAGAGGTCAAATGCAAAAATATTCTTAGGCCAAAAATGATATTAAAATATCATAATCACATGGTTAGGCTCTAGGTCAAACAGTCTCTAGGATTTCTCTAGCAAAACGTCAAAACCACAAGTCATTG
The DNA here is from genome assembly GCA_029216955.1 of Iris pallida. Taxonomy (NCBI): domain Eukaryota; kingdom Viridiplantae; phylum Streptophyta; class Magnoliopsida; order Asparagales; family Iridaceae; genus Iris; species Iris pallida. The sequence continues at coordinate 14,542,099 of JANAVB010025999.1, read as the reverse complement.
ATTTAAATAATTTTAAAATAATTTAAAATTACCAAAAATCATATCATGAATTAAATACCATTATTAAAATAATTATAAACACGAAAATTTAAAATTACCCTTATTTGGGAAACTGGGTGCTACAACTCTACCCACCTTAGAAAAATTTTGTCCTCGAAATTTAAGATCGATAGTACTCCTTCTAGAGCCTCTAACCTACCCAATATCTAAGGTAACACTTCCTAACACTGGAATAATAAACGGACATCTAAATAGTGTCAATCTAGGAATACCTCCAATACTGCTCTGTTGTACGGCGGTAATGGAACTTCAATAAAATATGGACTGGAACATATATCTAAGGGACTGGACCTATTTTAAAGTGGTCTTAACTAAGGATGAAAAGGAACTGATCATAGGCTATAGGTATGCTCAAACTATTATCTTCCTATTAACCATCTATTAATACATTCTATTACCATAGGAACGATGTATTACTAAGACATATAGGCCCCTATCTCTCATAACACATTTATACTCACCAAAAGACTAGTACATCCTATCAAGGCTGATACTATAATCTCTCATAAATCTCATAAGCTACATGTTTAGAGACACACATCCCCACATCAAGGACTAACCCATCTATATCTACAACTGATACTAATGGGGTGATGTCCCTATTTTCCAACAATCAAAGTCTAAAAAATTTATCTAAATCATGCAATTTGAAGGAATAGTATACAAGGTCAGGGCATACCGTAGCAGTTGGAAGTCTCACCTAGGTGCACTGGTCATTCTAGGTCAAAACAGTACTATGGTATCAACACACAAACAATCTAGGGTGTCCTAATTGGGAAGGTAAGGGAACAACAATCATCAAGGTTGTAGGGCTGTCTACCATCCTATATAAAAATTGGTCATTAACAAGCAACTAAGAAATTATTAAAAGGTTACTATTTCATAAAATGGCAAAAATTAAAAATTTAGGCACAACAAATCACAATTAGATTTTTGTCTTGACACGATCTAAGTTGATCAATTTCGGGATAAAACGAGATTTGGGCAAGAAGGAAAATCAATGAAATCAAAGTATGAGCACGAGCATCCAATGGTGGAGATTCAGGTCATGATTAAATTTAATTCGACTGAGTACAAATACGAGGTTCATAGGCGATGAAAAGATTTCAAGAAGAATTGTCAAGGCTGTCGCGAATGAGACTTTAGGATCAAGTTTAACTATGTCTCCATTCTCGTAGATTGATACATAAAAAAGCGAACCAAAGTGCAATAGGTTGATCAGACCATCATGTACCGGTTCTGATTAGACAATATGTTAGTGGGTGGCCACCCAATAAAATATGTCATGACCAAGCTCGAAAATAGATAAGCTTGCAAAACTAAGGCTAATTTAGCAGCACAAGATATAAGGGTGGTAATGATGAAAAGAATTACATAGTCCAAGTTTCTTAACCAACGGGTCAAGTAATCAGATAAGGTACAAGGTTAAGCATCTAAGGAAACAAGCAGAACACCATCACATATCGGGTCGAAAGAATTGAGTCAAGGCTGGATTTCTAATTGAAATAAGAAGAAATTTAGTATAATAGTAGAGGTTATAGTTTATCCAGTTGACCAAAAAATCATATCAAGAAAATAAAGTACAAGAAGACGGGTTTTAGTAGGACATGATATACCTACACGAAGGTGAGCTCGTCTAGGTCTTGCATATAAGATTTGTTGGAGGGTAACAGCTAGTATTGCATTCCGAATATCAAAGTCAAGATAAGGAACGTCAAGGATCTCAATTAGAAAGTGGGAGTTCAAGAGGTGGTAATTAATGCACAAAAATAATGAAGATCGAGTTAGTCATCTGCTTCTGATACTCTTAAGTTCATCTGGTCATAACTTGTCAATCATATCTTTATCTCACCAGTCTCCATATAAAAATTTAACCTTTACTTAAACCCTTACCATGACTACCGTAGGCAATTCCCAATTTCCAAACATCACTCTTGAAGCACAACCCTCACATTTAGGAATCAACATTAACCATTTATTTAAATTTCCAAGTTCTTTCACCTTGTCTTAAATTTGACCCAAAACCTCTAAATACCGTTTACGAATTCCTTGAACTTGTTCAAATTGTTCTCCTCATATTATTTAATTTAAATCTCTAGGCCTTACAAAACTTATCTTTCATCAAAAAATTAACTTCCGTATTTTCTTCGACATACACCCTTGAATATTATTCTCCTAAAAATATTTCACAACAATCTCTAAACTTCCATAACTTTGTGCTCTCTCTATCCCTAGTCATTTCCTTGCAACACCTTGTTTAATATCCTTATTAAACACAATTAACTTCTCTTTTCCATTACTAACCTTCTACATAGCCTCAGAGTAAAAGTTTTCCCCAGAATCAATAACCAAGATTTTCTAAGTTCTCAAAACTAGGTTGACCTCTGATATCCTCATTAGTTTTTAATACACCTATAAACTATCTCATAACCCCAAAATTTCTCTAAATGTAATTGTTTCCATATTGGCAGTATACATAACCTTATTCTATTCGAGACCTTTACCACATTTCTATCTCAAGTTTCCATATGGAACACTCCACATTTAATTTCCTTTAGATCATCATAAAATAACCAGTTATGTCTTCTCTGAGCTACATAATTTACGTCACTTCCTTAGCCTTCCCCATGCAAAAGATACGAAGATTCAAGGGTTTCGAAGTACATCTGGTAGGGACGACAAGATATGGATAATTAATGTAATGAGACAGAGTTTAAGATAAGAGGTAATAAGAATGCAAGGGAATAATGGCGAGAAAGAATAATGAAGATATGTTCCTTCTCATCGGTTCAAACGAGAGGAACCCATCAAGCTTAAATTCAATAGCAAGGAATGAGGGTGAATCCAAACAAGAGGAAAAGGAATTCCAATTGAAGTTCAAAATGAGTTTCTCAGGGGTCGTCCCAGAAATCTCTCAAAGAATCCTAAGTGTGATTGAGTACCTTGGATTTGAAAATATTAATCTAAATACAAAATTAAATCAACAACTACAAAATTTTATCAAAATTATTAACTAATATCAGGATTCAAAGTTCTACAATGAATCCACAAAATCTAATACAAATCAAGAAAAAAGGTGAATCAAAACAAGGAAAAGGAGTTTAAATCGGAATTCAAAATGAGATTCTCAAGGGTCATCCCAGGAATCTCTCAAGGAATCCTAACAGTGATTGAGTATCCTCTCATCCTAACACCTTAATTTATATATCCTATAGCAGGCTCGTAGTAGTACAACTAAGTCGTTGCGCTACTACGAAATCGCACTAATGCGAATCTCGACCTGCATGGACCACCACTAAAAACGTGTCACGACCCGCATCCTAGAGTTAGGGCACGAGAACGTAACAATGCCCAGTCTACGCTGCAGTGTCGGCGGTAGAACGCTGTCCTAGGTCTCAATGCATCTAACAGTATAAGACTAAACAGTTTATACTCCCCGAATGGGGGTGACATAGCAGAATGTAAACTCAATCACATCTAAGGTAGAGCATAAAGGAAGATAGATAAAACATAAAATCGAAAAAAGATACAACAGATAGAAGTCTAAGTGTCTAAGATACAAACTCAGAATACATCTCAAAACTCAAATACAGTAATCCATAAATACAACTCAAGATGACTGAAAATAAACTATAAGCAAAAACTCTAGCTATCTATGCAACCTCTACTGTCTCCTCTAGGCTAGCAGGCAACCTCCAGGCTATCTGTAAAATTTATCAACGGGTTCAGTCAGGACTAGAACGAGCACAGTACATCTCAACAGATCATAGCAGGTTAGAAAATATAATCATGCAGTAAAGTAAGATACGAGTACTAAAAGAAATACTGTATGTAAACAGAGGGAGAGCTGTAATAAAAATATCTACTATAAATAAAGAACATGTGGCTAGTGAGTCAGAGTACAACAAGGACATGTAAATGGCATGGGATGATTCTGATAAGACACTACAGAATAATTCTAATAAGATACTACTGGTATATTATTCACATGTCCACTTCTACTCCCCCGTACCCCCAATCAATACACAAGGATCCAACCAGGTTATGTTATGATACTATGTACAGTCCCCGAAGGGTGGTAAGCCCCCGAAGGGTGATAAGCCCCCGAAGGGTGGTACATAGTAGAATCATATATGGGATAAGGATTCCAGGAAGACTCTGTGATCATAAGAGTATATGTCACAAGTGATCGAAGAACCAACGAAGCATAGTGATACGCCATGTAAGTAAAACGCACAGAACATAAAGTACCCGATGCTCCCTAAGGATAACACCTCAAGAAGGGATCCATATAGTACCAATCCGTGTGACCAACGTGACAGTACAAGTAAAGTAATTTAATACAGGAAATAATTCTAAGCAGGATATGAAATGATCAGAGAATGTACTCGCCTGATATCTGAATGTCCAAGATAAAGATACTGTCCGAGGAGAGGTGTCTGGCTCCTAATTAGAACAGCACAAGTCACAACATGTCCAGAAGGGTAATATAAAGCACTACAATGCATTCTACATGAATTTAGGTCAAACTAGGCCAAAGTTAACCCTTGGTCAACTCTGGTCAACTGCACTAGTCAAACTAGGTCATGTCCTAACCCAGCAAGTCTTACTAGGCCTAACCAAGACTATCCTAGCAAGCACACATCAATACAAGGCTATACAAGCCAACATACACCCAACTGATCTATATAGCATGCAATTATTCAATACTCAAATAGGCAAGAATTTACATTGCATATACACTAGGTAATCTATTACTTTAAGCTATATATGTCTACACATATATACACATGCATATATTGGTATTCAATATTAGGTCTATAATCATGGCATTTCAAATGGTTATATAAACTTATATATTACAACACAATATGCTAACATATATATAATATACATACATAGCTAAGTTAACTATATTCATAAATACTTATTTAAGAGACTTTGTGTGTGTATGTGAACATGGCAAAGGGGCAAGTGAGGGTTAAATGGGCATACATAGTGTATATATATCAAAGAGTGTCAAAGTGTAAGTGAACAATGTGTCAAGTGTGATAGTGTCAACATAGTGTAAGGGGGTACATGAGATAATATAGGATTTGTATTAACATAGAACATTACATCTCATTAACTTATATATTGCATACATTACATCTATTATTACATTAAATTCATGCTTGCATTCATTCATCATTCATTTATTCTCTTGCACCACTATATGCACCATACATTACATACTATGGAACATACATATTCATTACAAGCCATACTTATATATGCTTATATTAGATAGGATACTTACACCTCATACATCATTTATTTAAATATTTACTCATGTTTGCATTCTCTATTTAATTACATAATGTATATACATTAACATGGGTTAAAATTAAATAGAACATTATATTACACACAAGGGTACACAAAATGCATATGCCGAATAGTAACTCCTACTAATAATCAATAATGTACCATCTCAACATGAATTAAAATCTAGGATTAAAGTATGTTATAGATCTATGTGTTAGCTTTCCGAAACTTCAAACGGATCGCGTTTTCGTTTCCGAAAACTCCCAGAATCGCAAAAACATGCGAGAACGCGTTTGTCTTTCGTATAGCTGACACTCAAATAATTCTCCAGAAAGTTACAGAAAGAATTAGGCCTATTAATACATGTTTTTGGAAATCTAACTTCAATATGCTTCTTTTAAAAAAAATGGAAGATTAAACCAAGCTTTGAGCTAGAAGTTATGATATTTCTAAGTTAGGGCTGAAATTAAAAACGTGGATAAAAATCATGACGGATTTGGGTAGTTTGAGACAAAAGAACACAAGTATATAACATAATATATCAAGAACTCACTCTCTACACTAATATATATATATGAGACACTATAGAACACATCTCCAATACAAAAATATGAGATTAAACATGTAATAATTCATTCATACATAACAACAACACATAGTGTGTCCAAATTTGAGATTTTCTCACATGGACACAACCACAACACAAAGGACACTCCTATGACCTCCAAATGGACACAAAATGGACACAAATAGAGATACAACCATGGAGGTCATTCCTATGGGTTCAAAATAGACTTATATGTATGAGAAAATAAAAAGGAGAAGGGATTTACACCTCCCGGTAGATCGAATCGAAGAAAAGCCTTCCCGGAGCGACACCGACACGTAGAGATTCCAAAAGGACACGAACGAGCTCTGAATCCTCCCAAACTTGGGTAGCTTCCTCCTTGGCTAGAATGGAGAAAGAAAGAAGAGGATTTGGTGGCGAAATGGAAGGATTTGGTGGAGAAATTGCTAGAAATTGCTCTCTAGGAATTTGGAGAAGAATAAGAGAGAGAGTGTGGATGAGAATAATGAAATGAACTTGAGCCTATCCTCTCCCAAAGTGGCTGGCCATATGGGGCTATTTGTCCTATTATGGTAAGGTCCAAAATTCCCCCACTAACATATTCTATGAGTATTAGGAAAGGGCTAATTGGTTGGGACTAAATTAGTCATTCTAAAGTCTCTAATCACACTAACCTTATCCATAATAATTAGTCTAACCTCTAACTAAAATATTTCTATCATGTGGACTAAAATTAATATCATGTTGGCCATGCCTAACTACTGTGTGGGTCCCACTAGAGTCAAACTACCCCCGGATTCCCGTTTCAAGTCGGATTGAGTTGAAATATAAACCCGACTCAAATAACCCCAAAACAATATCATAAATAATAAAATACTATCAAAATAATTCAAATAGGTCAAATGCAAAAATATCCTTAGGCCAAAAATGATATTAAAATATCATAATCACATGGTTAGGCTCTAGGTCAAACAGTCTCTAGGGTTTCTCTAGCAAAACGTCAAAATCACAAGTCATTGATTTAAATAATTTAAAATAATTTAAAATCACCAAAAATCATATCATGAATTAAATACCATTATTAAAATAATTATAAATACGAAATTTCAAAATTACCCTCATTTGGGAAACTGGGTGCTACACAACTTCTCGGTGGATAGACCAACCTTGAAGGGGATAAAGTGAGCTGACTTCGTCAGTCGGTCCACGATTACCCAAATGGCATCCTTTCCTCCTTGCGATCTAGGCAGTCCCGACACAAAATCCATCGTTATGTGCTCCCATTTTCACTCCGGGAGGTCAAGCGGCTGCAATAGTCCTGCTGGTCTCTGTCTGCTAGCTTTTACTTGTTGACAAATTAAACATCTAGCCACATACCTGGATACGTCATTCTTCATTCCGTACCACCAGACTATAGTTCGCATATCTCGATACATTTTGTTGGCTCCTGGATGTATGAAATACTGCGTCTGGTGCGCTTCTTGCATCAGCTCGTTCCTCAGTTCGCCAGTTGGTACGCAAAGCCTCGTACCATTCTTCAGTGCTCCGTCGCTGGCGATTGAGAATCCCTCAAGTGTTCCTGCCAGCACTTGATCTGTGAGTTTGTAAAGCGTCTCGTCTTAGAATTGTGCCTCCTTGATTCTGTCCATCAGACTTGAACGCACTTGCAACTGCATCATTGTTGATTCAGCTCCTGGTACAATGGCTTCTTTTTCCAGTTTCTTCATTTTTTCTTCAGGCAGCACTATTTCCAGTCCAAGCTTTTCCATGTCCTCCAACAAATGACGCTCCTTGGTCAAGAACATTGCCATCAGGTATCGACTAAGTGCATCTGCAACAACATTAGCCTTATCCGGATGATACTGTAGATCGATGTCAAAATCCTTCATCAGCTCCAGCCATCTTCTTTGCCTCATGTTCAGCTCTTTCTGAGTGAAAACATATTTCAGACTTTTGTGGTCTGTAAATATTTCCACTCTCTCTCTCCATAAAGGTAGTGCTTCCAAAGCTTCAATGCAAATATCATCGCTGCAAGCTCCAAATCATGAGTGGGATAGTTCTTCTCATGAGTCCGTAAATGCCTAGATGCATAAGCAATTACTTTCCCGTGTTGTTGAAGAACGCAATCCAATCCCTTACCGGAAGCATCACTATAAATTGAGAAACCGCCGGTACCTGCGGGTAGCGAAAGTATCGGCGTCGTTGTAAGCCTCTTCTTCAATTCCTCAAAAGCTGACTGGCAAGCTTCAGACCAAATGAATTCTTCGTTCTTCCTGGTAAGCTTTGTTATTGGTTCAGCAATCTTGGAGAAATCCTTCACGAACTTTCGGTAGTAGCCAGCTAAATCCAAAAAGCTTCTGATTTCTGCAACCGAACTTGGTGCAGTCCACTTCTCAATAGCAGCTATCTTCTTTGGATCCACCGAAATTTCTTTTTCTGTGACAACATGGCCCAAAAATTCTACTTTGTCTAAAAAGAATTCGTATTTGGATAGCTTACCATAGAGCTTCTCCTTCCTCAAGGTGCTCAGAACTTTTCTCAGGTGCTCTTCATGCTCTTCTTCAGTCTTTGAGTAGATCAGTATGTCATCGATGAAGACAACAACAAACTGATCCAGGTATTCATGGAAAACTTTGTTTATGAGGTTCATGAATACTGCAGGAGTATTCGTCAGTCCAAACGGCATGACCAAGAATTCAAATTGCCCATACTTGGTGTTGAACGTCGTCTTGGGAATATCCTCATTCCTGACCTTGATTTGGTGGTAACCTGATCTGAGATCTATCTTTGAAAATACCTTGGCTCCACTTAGTTGATCAAACAGGTCGTCGATCCGGGGCAGAGGGTACTTGTTCTTGATGGTGATGTTGTTCAGCGTCCGGTAATCAATGCACATTCGTACGGTTTCATGCTTCTTGGGCACGAACAAAACTGGTGCTCCCCAGGGTGAAGCTCCGTCTCGAATGAATCCCAGAGCCTTCAGTTCATTGATCTGGTCCTTCATCTTCTTGGCCTCCTTCGGGTTGACTCTGTAGCATCCCTTAGAAATAGGGGAGAGCCGGGAACTAGGTCAATGGTGAACTCTATGTCTCGATCTGGGGGGTAATCCGGAAAGACTATCAGGGAAGACATCTACCATAAAGGTGCAACTAAGAATTTTATTCATGTGGAGAATTACAGCAAAAACTCTCATGATTGATCTAAGGACATCCTGTTACAACTTCTTATAACAATAGATAATGCTATACAGCAGTCCTAGGTACTATTCTTCATGGTTCTGGCTCTTGCATGAGCAGTCTCCAACTGCTTCATCTTCTATGAACCTCAAGTCTGCATCATGCCTTATTGTAGGAGGCAAGGTCTGCTGGATAGGAAGAGAGTCCCTAGGTTGTGGCCTAACAGGTGTTGCTGGGATATGTGCTCTGGTTTGATGGAAAGATAAGGGGCAGTCCTTTACCCGATGTTCAGCAGATCCACATGCCAAACATTTCTCCAATCTCTTGCGACAAATATTAGCTTGGTGACCAAGCCCTTTTACAGTAGTCACAAACCAATAGCTTCTTACGATATGACTGCCGGATAGGGCTCAAATATCTTCTAGATTCAGAGGTATCCCTCCTAGGACGAGGTTTCGCTCCAACTTGGTTTAAGATAGCTAAGGCTACATTATTGACGTTCTTCATGACTTCTCTCGTGATATTCATCTGTTCCTGCTGGGCTTCAGCTTGAGCCTTCTGGAACTCCAGGATTTCTTGAATTAGGGCAACCATTTAGGAGATGTTTGCTGGTACTGGTGGAGCAACAGGAATGGGTACTTCACTAAGGAAATGCAACTCAGTTTGAGAAGAGGTAGGAATCGCCAGTGTAGTGAAAACTTCACTGGATGCATTATGGGGACGGTCAATCAGCTGCGAGGGAATAAACTCTGGACTTGGCTGAGGAGATGGGGTATGATCCAGAGATGACACCTCATCGCCAGCAGGATTGGTCTTATCAATAGCCATTCTCTGGAAGGTTTAGGATGCAAACATAAGCAAGGTATCCTACCAGTCTATAATCAAACAAAAATATTTATGTATATAATTCGGACCTATGTTGTGACAAATCAATGTTCTAGTGTTCTAATTGTTTCTAGGTATGTTTTCCTAAGTTATTAGACCTGCATGGGCCACCACTAAAAACATGTCACGATCCGATCCCAAATAATTGGGTCGAACCGGATCATGTCCAGCCTGCACCGTTGTTGAGACGGCGGCAGTAAGCTGTTCCATTAGCAGGTATTCACAACAACATCTATATACATTTGTCACAACTCAATATTCGGAAATTTAAAACTTTATTAAACATTAGAAAAGTACACTGGAATTAGAAAGACTAAAATAAAATGCTGAAATTTAAATTACAAAATTTTCAAAACAACAAAACTGGAAACAGAAAAATCTAGCTAAGCATTCGGCTCATCGGCCTCAGGTCCTGCGTCCTCCAAAGGGGACTCTGACAACACCACGGGGTACAGAACCGGGTCATAATAGCTGTTGATTAACAGCTCAGCATCCTCAAAACCCCTTAAAAATGTTATCTCCAGTCATGAGGGAGCAAAGTACAATTCATGCTAATTTGACAATTGAAATAATAATAGAATCATACACTTTTAAACAATTTGAAAATAAACAGTTCTCCAGCAGTTAAAACATTGTGATGTGAATAGGCAATGAATATGACCGGCTTGGGTTGTACAGTAAATGATATGGCTTATCCCCGTGTGTATGAGGGGTAAGCTAATACAGTTCTAAATTATTACTTTGGATGTGGTCATACTCATTACACTACTCCCCCAGTCCCCAAGCAGTTACAGTAGTTACAGTAGTTACAGTCAGTGCTCTCAGAGAGAGTTCCGTGTTGCATCGTGGTTTAAACTTGCAATAAAATGATTATTAAATAATTGTAAACTAACACAAAATGTACTTGCCTCAAATTGGACTGGACTTGAAGGGTTGAAGACTTCGAGATGAAAATTAGACTCGTCCTCGAAATCCTACATTCGAGAAGTTCATCTCAGATTCCAAAAATCGCCATGCTAACTATGCTAGTTGCAATCTCTAAGTTTGTCCTAGTCAATTTTTAATCTTTATTATACTATCACGAACAAAATCTCGATTATCGGGTGCGTTGTAATTAATTACGAGGAAAAGATTAATTTAACTTTTATTTTGGAAAAACTTGTAGTTACCTATTTGATTGGTTAAAACTTTGTATTTTCGTAATTATACATATAAAACTAAATTTTTTGTTTAATGAGAAAACGTGTTCTTTGTTTAAATATTACAACTTGTAAATGTGAGAAAAATCTCATTAATTTTTCTATATCAAAATAATATTTATTTTAATTCTACGCGTTTACGCTAAAAACCAGCAAAACCAGCAAAACCAAAAAATGAAAGAAAAACTACGCTACAATAATTACAGGCCACAGAGAAAGAAATAGAAAAGTTGGGCTTATGCCCTTACAAATTATTGAAATTAAATAAGAAGAAATGTTCACTAGTTATAAAATTATCCTACAATTTAATTATAAAAAAAGATAATAATTAAAATAAATTTAATAGCGAGTCTCAGATATTGGTCCAATCGTCATATAGGCTAATGCCTCAACGTCCGGGCGAAACCGGTTTCGTTTGCACTTAGCCAGGGCCCATTGACCAATACGGTCGTCGCCCAAAATCCAAAATAATACTCTTTTCCGAAAAACCATTTTAAAACCATTTTAAAAATTATATAATTAAATTTTATAGAAAAATCCGGCAGCACTTCCTCTATTTTCGGTCAACCCAAAAACTGGGAAATGTGCCATAAACACCATTTATAAAAAGTCCCAAACCAGGGAACACCCAGAATTTAACTTCCAAACCAGGAAAACCCAAAATTTACATGTAAAATATTCACAAAACATTTTTTCAAATTAATTCGAAAAATCCAAAACGAATTCAGAAATTCCGAAACCATCTCGGAAAGCCTCACAGAAATCAACAGAAACTTTTCCGAAAGTTTCTCGGAAAAATCCAAACCAAGCCAACAGAACTAAGAAAACCACATATCCTATTTCCAAAGCCAACAATTCCAATCCGAACCTACAGAACTCTTTCCGAAGAGTTTTCGAAAAACCGAAACCAACAAACTATTCACAGAACCAAAAATATCAAAGTAACCACAGAACATATCAATCAAATGGTTCCGAAATTTCCGAAACCAAAAACGTAACAAAATTCGAATTTTCGGAAAGGGATCGGGGACCAATTCATCATCGACTACGTAACGGAAACGGGAACGCGAAATTATACCTTGGGTTGCTCGGCTAGAGCTCTCAGATGCAAAATTATAGAATACGAAATTCGTGTCGCAACGTAAACTCGGGACAGCGCTGGACAGTGCTGTCCAGATCAGCGGGCACTCGCGGGAACCCGGACAGCGGAGGGAACGACCAAAGTGCGGGACAGCGCTGGATGGGGCCGAGGCTGGCGCCGACGTGGGAAACCGGCGGGTGCGGCTGCTGGCCGAAAAGGGCCGGAAGGGGGTCGGGGCGCTGGAGTGCGGCCGAGAGGGGGTGGCCGCGGGGTTGCGCCGGGGAGACCGCGCGGGAGGCGGGGGTCGCAGCCCGGACGGCGGGGCACGGCCGGGAAGGCGGGCGCCGCCGGGATGGCGTCGGCGGGACAGCGCCGGAGGCGCGCCGGGAGTCGACCGGAGCGTCGGGGAGTTGGAGCCGAGCGGGAAAAAGCTCGGGTGGGGGTGCTCGGTGGAGAGGAGTTTGGGAGTAAAAATGAGTTGGTGGTGGTGGGATTTGCTTAAGAATGGAGAATGTGAGGAGGTGATGGGTTTGTGCTGGAGTGGGCAAGATGGTGGTGATGGGTTATATAAATTTGTGAAAGAAAACGGATGTGAGGAATGAGTGGGAGAGAGGAATATGTGGAGGAATAAGAGGGAGATGGGTAGGGTGGCCTGGTCGTGGGCTAGAGGGGGGAGACCGAGTTTTTATTTTTTATTTTTTTAAAATAAATCAATAGTAATCAGGATTTCAAATAAAGAGAATGGGTTCAGATCGGGTTTGGGTTTCGGGAAGCTGGTCCAGGCTCGGGTCAGGTCAGCAACTAAAAACCAATTATTATTTTAAAATAATTTCGAACTCATATATAATAATAAATAGTAAAAATATTATATAATAATAATAATAATAACACACATCCTAAAACTGGGTTTCACACAATTGGTAAATAAATGTTAATGAAAGCTTGTTAACTAACAGCAAAGATAATTGTGTAACAATATATGTTAACGGAAGCACCCACAATGTATGGATAGAGAGAATTTTTTCTCTATTGTCAAAACATTAACAGAAGCAAACAAGTTTGCTAATTTGTTAATAGAGACAATTGGTAAATAAATATTATCATAAGCAAATATTTAAACTAATTGTCTAAATGTTAAATTTAGACAAATAATTTTTTTACAAAGCAACTCTTTAAACAAGGAAAATATATATATTTGTAAAGCTGATCTTAACAGAAGCTTGTAAAAATTTAAACGAGCCAAAATATATAGAAAAATGACAATATTTAAACAAGCAAATAATTTTGACAAAACAACTATTTAGATAATTGTGTGAACGAAGCTTGTTAACAGAAGCTATCAAACAGAAGCATGCTAAGAGTAGTTTGTAAACAAAAGGTTGCTAACATTGTTGCTAACAATAGTTTGCAAACAAAGGCTTGAGAAAAAAAATGTAAAGTACTATAGCAAACAGAAACACAAAATGTGAAGTAGTAGCAAGTTTTGAACAATAAAAATTGTTAAAGTAGCAAACAAAAGCAAGCAAGGAATGTTAAAGAAGCAAATCTAAGTGATAACAATAGATGTTATCAGAGGTTTGTTAAATTTGACAGTAGCCACTTTTTAACCGCACGAAATATTAACCGAAATAAATTGATAATTTGTTAATAGTAGCAAATTTAAAAATTAGAATAGAAAATCTTTGTTAACTCTTAGATTGTTGGAAATTCTTCTTTATACTCCGTTTTTAAATCTGCAATAAAATAAAATAATTAAAATTGTTACCAGCCTCCGAGGAAGTCGTGCACGTAGCACTGCCCTAAGAGTTAGCTCGGGTCTATGTGCAGACCGTATCCGAACGCTCCTAGTGGTAAAATCTCCACTCCACCGGAATCTCTTTGCCGCACACGACTTGGAGAGTGTGACCCCGACTTAGCCCTGCTTAGAGCAAGAATTGACAAACAGTATTTGGAGAGAGACGATGAATTTAGAAGGAGAGTTTCGCAATCATCTTTTTTCATGTCAAAGAGAGGAGGAGGAAACCTCATTATATAGGCTATTGCCAAAGGATGGAATAATGAGGATATTAAAATAGCCTATTAAATTTTAACGTTACAAAAATTATAGCACATGATAAAAATGTGATACATTGAATTTGGACATGATTCAAACATTCAAAAGTTATAGAATAAATAAATTGTAACGGTTGAAAATAAATAATGAGAAAATTTATTTTTGTAAATAGTAGCAACAGCTACAACAGGAATAATACGCCCCCGTGGCTCGATCCACTGGTCTTCTGCCACCCAGCCAGGATCTCATACCTCTCCTCGGTAACCACAAGAGCCACTCGAATTCGGTTGTCTGGATAATTTATTAGTAACAAGCTTGGGGACAAGGTAAGTAAATAGGAAGTATGTGGGAATGGAAGAAAGTGACTATTTGATAAGAGAGGTCCTTCCAGCATGAGATAAACACTTCCCTTTCCAACTCATTAACTCGCTTCTAGTAGAAAGAAGTTTTGAATAGGTAGATATACGATTCTTAGAGAGAAGTAAGTGGTGACCAAGATATTTGTCATCATTTTGCATAACTCTCACATAGAGGATATCTATAAAGATTCGACGCATGTAAGGATCAAGTTTACGAGAGAAGAAAACAGATGACTTGTCGAAGTTTATTTGCTGGCCAGACCAGAGCTCATAAGATTTTAAAATGGACTTGATTTTTAGGATATTGCGGATAGTGCATGTCCCAAAAAAGATAAGATCATCTGCAAAAAACAACTGGGAATAAGAATCAGATGGTCTATGAAGTTTGATACTCAAATATAAGTTGTTTCTATCCATGATAGTGATGTGTTTAGAGAGTACTTCACCACACATAATAAATAATATGTTGAGAGAGGACAATTATCTTTTCTTAAGCCTCAACTGGGAGTAGGGGTGGCGATGGGTAGGGTAGGGTAGGGTAAGGGTAGGAAGAGGGCAGGGCAGGGTAGGGTATTGACATTTTTTTGATACCCTAGGGGAGTCATGAGGGTAGGGTAGGGTAGCCCTCTTCCAAAAAATCAATACCCATTATCCGTCCTTGCCCTTTACCCTCACAGGGTAGCTGAGGGTCAGGGTAGGGTGGGTAAGGGTATTACCCTTGCCATTTCAATTTTTTTAACTTTGAAAAATTATTTTTTTTCTAGTAAACACCTTGATACTTAGATTTTTACAACATTCAAAAATCATAACAACTTAATAAGAAATAACAGAAGGAATTTTTTTTTTACTAAAGGCGCTGAACCCAGTTATATAGTGGAACCTGAGCTGTCTACATACCCAAGGAGGAGGCTAGACCTGACTCCTTAGGATCAAACACCATATAGTTCTCCTAATCCTAAGTACTAACTAATTACAAAAAAATACAAGTATGTAGTAGTAATACTATGACAGTGGGAGTGTAGGTAATCAGGTTTGGGAGAAGGGTAGGGTCGAGGGTTTTAGAGGGTTAAGGGTAGTGGGTAGGGTAATGATTCAGGGTAGGGTAGGACGGGTACCCGGGTAAGTGTACTAGGGTAACAAGATAAAACCCTTACCCTACCCTAATTCCAAGAGGGTAAGGGTAGGGCTTGCCCTCCTAGGGTAGAGGGTACCCGTGGGCACCTGAGGGTACAGGGTACCCGGCTCGGGTAGAGGGCACCAGGGCAAAATCGCCAGCCCTAACTGGGAGTGAAGGTATGAGAGGGAATGGCATTTACAAGCACAGAAAAAGTTTGTGAGAGATGGGATGTGTAGGATTATTCATTAATGTCAATGTTGGAGTGTTCCTGAATGGTACGAGTCAATATCGGTGTTTGAATAATAGTTGGAGGGAAGATGTGGTTGGTCTGGTTTGATTTTTTGTTTGGTAGCTGCAAAATTCTGGCAATGAAAGGATATTTGCTTTCAAAAAAGAAGATTTTATATTTGAGAAAGGTAAATGACAAAAAATTCCTCTCTAGATTGGCCATTTTCGTAAAAAAAGATCCTATGTTCTTAAATTTCTCACTATTTATTTTTTGTTGTAAAAAAATTTCAAATGACAATTTTACTCCTCCCCCGCCCCCCTCCCCCTCCCCCCCCCCCTCCTTCCTCGGTCGTTGGAGGAGGAGTTGGGTGGCCGCGGCCCCACGGGAAGGGCTGCTTGGAGCCGGGGCGAGGGCGGGGGAGGATAGCGGGGGGCTGGCGAGTGCGGGGGAGGGCCGTGCGGGGCCGGCGAGGTCGGGGGAAGGCTCGCGGGGGACGGGCGGGGCTGGGGGCTCGTCGTCGGGGACAGGACCGGCAGGGGTAGGGCAGGGGGGCAGGGCCGGCGGGGGCAGGGCAGGAGGGTCGGGCGGGGCGGGGGGGTCGCCACCGCCACCGGGAGGAAGAGGGCGGCAGGGACATTCTCGGGATTAAAAATTTTAATTTTGACTGGATGGACCTTATTGAACGGATTTGTAATCTAAGGAGGGACGAATTGCTAAAAATGACTAATAGGTCTTAATTTGCAAAAGTCGGATATCTAACGAGAATTTTTTTGTCATTTACCCTATTTGAGAATGATATGGAAGATATAGATTTGACTAGAGTTGGAATTATGATAATAAACAATAGGAACCGACGAGAAAATCGAAGTTGGTCCACGAGATTGTATTGAATTGGGTTTATATGTCTTAAAAGAATTTTTTTAATATAAAACGTGAACCAATTTCAATTATCTATATCTCATAATCCCACCTTCTATTCGATGTGGGACTAAATTATCAACTCTATTGTCACCCATTTTGAGGGTTCAACCGGAAACGAGATACAATATAACATAATTGACGCAGATAGAGTAATCCAGCCTATGATTCTTTTTTTTTTTTTGAAATCACACTCACACACACAATTGGGGGGCTCGAACCTTGCCGGCCCCTCCGGGTGTCCGCTCTAATACCACTAGGCTAGAGAGCTCGGACAATCCAGCCTATGATTCAGAAGAGTATGAATGCGGTCTTTGTGATCCTTAGGCCAGTTATCATTGATCATGGCTGAAAATTTTTTATGAGTGCTACATCGTTGGAGCCCATGTCCAAGCCGAGCACAAATTAAACGAAATTTAGTCCTGAGTCTCTCATGTATGTATATATATACTAGTCGGTGGCTTGGACTTGTGCTGAGTCCATAAGTCCATATGTATATATAATAGTAAATTTTGTGTGTTCTACGTAAAAAAAAAATTTAATGATAGAGTTAAAAATAGTTCAAATATTTAAATATATTTGAATTTAGATTTGTTAAACACGTGCGGGCCCAGTTAAATCGTAAATATTTCTTTTCCAGCACGTGCGGGCTCAGTTAAATCGTGTCCCCCTGCACACGATTTAGTCATGAGTCTGATGCAGTGAGAAACAAGTATATATAAATTTAGTTTATATATATATATATATATATATATATATATATATATATATATATATATATATATATATATATATATATATATATATATATATATATATTTTGAAGAATAGGTGATTTTATTGATAAAACTATTTACAAATACACAAGCTAGTATATGCCTATCATCTAATCAGAGAAACCCATACATCTAATATCGCTATTGAT
Organism: Iris pallida; assembly: GCA_029216955.1. Lineage (NCBI taxonomy): Eukaryota > Viridiplantae > Streptophyta > Magnoliopsida > Asparagales > Iridaceae > Iris > Iris pallida. The sequence goes on along the minus strand of JANAVB010025999.1, from coordinate 14,524,222 downwards.
ATTGTTAATGACGCCTATGGTCGACGTCCTCTTGCCCTCAAAAAATGCGATTGTTTCTTTCACGCCAGACGTGCCAAACAGCAGATAAAAGCTTGATTCTGGCTCTAGTATAGCTCACCACTCCCTTGGTTTTCAGTCCTGGTATCTCATCAGCAGTGCATTGGAGACCCTCATAATTCCTGTCAGCAGCCCCAGCTTCTCCCTAAAATGGTGCCATATGTAGCCAGACGTTAGGCATGTGAAAAATAGGTGGTCTCTAGTTTCCTCTGAACGCTCGCAAAGTAGACACATGGGGTTATTGATTTGGACCCCAAAGTATCTCAATCTGCCCTTCGTCAATAGGCGTCCGCGGAGACCTTTGTATAAACATAGCTTAAACTTTGTAGCCACCCCCTTTACCCAAATTAAATCAGCCCCGTCAACCGGTGCTAGACGTGGCCGTAGCTGGCCATAGGCCAGTTTACTGCAGAACTCCCCATCCGCCGCTCCCTCCCATCGCCAACAGTCCTCCGCCTCCTCCGGGTTCAGCTGAATGCTACTTATCACATCTTCGAACCATCGACCCTCTTGGCGGGAAGACAAGTCCCAAACATTGTTGAGTATGAGGGCGCTAACATTATCATTATTCCCCACCAGCTCATATGTTGGCCATCCGAGCTTGTCGATTAAGCTCTTGTGCTGAATCCAGGGATCAAACCATAAACTGGTATTGCATCCATCGCTAATAACCCGAGTAATAAGGCTCTTCAGCTTATCGCTTCTCTGGAGTAGATTCTTGAAGGTTACGGAGAAGTTATTATCAATCTCTTGAACCCAAAAGTTCCCCGATCGGACATATCTACTTCTCATCCATTGGGCCCATAAGGATTTACCCTGTATAAACTTCCAAGCTAGTTTCAATATGGCAGCTTCTCGTATAACCCATAAGGATCAGAGACCCAGTCTACCTTCTTCCTTCTCTAAGCAGAGTTCTTCCCATGAGATGGCGTGTATACCACCTCTCCAAATAAAATTAGCACACAGAGTCTCAATTTTCTTTATGGTTTTATTTGGAATATATAGAGCTTGCATCCAGTACATAGTGATAGCAAGAATCACTGCTCTCACCAATTCAATTCTTCTTCCGAACGATAGCACTTGTGATTGCCACCCTTCCAATCTGTTATGGACGTACTGGAGTAGGCCCGAACAGTCAGTGTCCCGAGTATTATTTATGGATAATGGCAATCCAAGGTACTTGACCGGAAGCTGACCCAATCCAATTTGTAGCATTTTCGGCCACCTGTTCTTCTGGGGGCAGTCTTTATTTACATACAGCATGCTCTTGTCTTTATTAAGTTGAAGGCCAGAAACTTTTTTGAAATCCTCTAATATAGAAATTAGTGTGACAAAACTGCTCTCCGTCGGTTCCAGAAACAGCAACAGGTCATCTGCATATATTAGATGCGATATGCTCGGGGAAATACGATGATATAGAGGTCGAATATAACCCTGAATAACCGCAAGGTCCATCTTTGTAGTGCCCCGCTCCGCGAAGACACTAGATAGACAGAAAGATCGGATTGCTGGCTCTGCAACAAAAGACGATTAATCTGGGTGAGTGGACGAAGTCTCATTCGCTTACGCCTAATAAGAATCTGAGTTTTTGATTGAATGCTTTGTTAATAACAAGATGGTAAATCATCGAGTATGCTTATAAGAATACATGTTGCCATGCTAAGAACAAGAAAAGAAATAATCTGCATGCTAATAAGAAGACTCGTTGCCTGCTAATAAGAACTGAATTGATGCTTGTCTTGCTTGATACGATAAGAGAAGACAAATGAATCGAATTGAATACTTGATCAGTGTTTGTTGCTAAGTATGCTTGAGAATTGTAGACATGTACAGACGGACTTGTACATGTTGACATGAATAAAAGAAAGGCACGAATTGAACGTGTCGTATATCTGCAAAGGCATGAAAAGAACATGTCGTACATCTGATCACAAATATGTCTCATCTGATAGAATCCTGCTAGAGCATGCATGTGGTCTAGGACAACTTGTTAACAAGGAAAATTTGTCTCTCGGGTGGATCTGGGGGCGCTTGGACCACTCGGCCTACGAGAGATTAGGGCCTCCATGTGAAAATGGGAGTCGATCTGAGTCCTTAGCGACGAGCTGAACCCAAGAGAGTCACAGCGGCTAATCATGGGTTTCCCATAGACCATCATATAGATAGGTGTTGGTTGGTGCAGAGCTGAACCGGAGAGTCACAGCTGCCAATCGGTCTGCATGTGTCTATCATATATTTTGCTAAGAGCTAACGATACAGAGATGAACATGAAATAATGTGGGTTTTATAATATTTATGCTAATCCTTATCTTGTGCAGGGATGGACGGTCGGCTATGGTAAGAGTCACTGAAAAGTGATATACATGTGTTGCTTAAGTTCCTATATAAATGCTTGCAGAGATTAATCTGTTACCAAGAAGTGCTATGTTCCACTAAAGAAAAGATGTAATATTATGCTTGAAATCTGACCCTTAGAATGTCTTGAACTAAAGAAAAAGATATGATATCGTGCTTGTCATTGACCCTAACAGTTGCTCGAACAAAAGAAATGATATGCTCATGAAACACGCTGCGCTCTGCACATGAAATGAATAGTCCTCGTGCTAGAATTAAATAGTCCCTTGTATGCTTGAAATGAACTGAATTGAAATATGGCTTTTCAAAGATGTTTTCAAAAGAAATGTAAACTGACTCTGTATGCATGGAATGAACATAGGTAAAAAGTAGCAAGATCACATCATAAGAAACGTTTTCTCACTAATTGAACAGTGATCGTTTCAGACAAATGTAGCTCATTTGTTCACAATTTACCAGTATGCTGATTTACTGACCCACGATCAGTCTGCATGCAAGTGCACTATGCATCGAAAAGGATAGTCCAAAGCGATAGCCCGAGCCTCATCCTCAGGAGCCAGAAATCAGAAGAGATGCCAAGAGATGACATCTGTTGCAAGAGTTGGTTTTGTATATAAAGGGATGTAATGTATAAAAACGGGATCATTGTAATCTGTAAAGTTCTGAGAGAATGTAACATTGTATCAGAGAGAATCGAGAGTTTGTAATCTGTTTAAATGAAATCAATAAAGAGAATTGTTTCTTGTTACCACTGTGTTCTATGCATGTATTCTGAAATATGTCCGCTGCTGCTTCAATTATCTGCTTTACATTCTGCTGCGTATTGTCAACCTTGTCTATCTTGTCTTGCTTCAGGTCTTGGCCTTGTGCAAGCACAACTTAGGCTTGCACGGCATCACGCCTTAGCGAGGACGAACGGTCTCACAGAGTCCGAAGCGAGGACGAAAGGACTCTGCGGGATCGGGGCGTGACAGAATGGTATCAGAGCAACACGATCCTCTGGCCAATTATGATTCAATCGAATTCGTACATGTTCTCCTGATCGAGAATTCCTTGCCCGCTTGATATCATCAATGAGATGAACGTTCCATACAATAAGTCCGTAAATATTTTTATGATGCCGGTATATGTTTTATCGGTTTGATTGATTGTGATTGAAATACTTTTTGAACAAGAGTTTTGATATGATCTGAATTGTGATTTCATGGATTGATGATGGCGAAGGATGAGGACTATCGCTGCTAAGGATATCGTAAGTTTCTTCTTAAGTTTCGAGGACGAAACTTCTTTTCGGTGGGTAATTATGTAGTACCTCGCTCCGCGAAGGCACTAGATAGACAGAAAGATCGGATTGCTGGCTCTGCAACAGAAGACGATTAATCTGGGTGAGTGGACGAAGTCTCATTTGCTGATTCGCTTACGCCTAATAAGAATTTGAGTTTTTGATTGAATGCTTTGTTAATAACAAGATGGTAAATCATCGAGTATGCTTATAAGAGATTTCACATGTTGCCATGCTAAGAACAAGAAAAGAAATAATCTGCATGCTAATAAGAAGACTCGTTGCCTGCTAATAAGAACTGAATTGATGCTTGTCATGCTTGATACGATGAGAGAAGACAAATGAATCGAATTGAATGCTTGATCAGTGCTTGTTGCTAAGTATGCTTGAGAATTGTAGACATGTACAGACGGACTTGTACATGTTGACATGAATAAAAGAGAGGCACGAATTGAACATGTCGTATATCTGTAAAGGCATGAAAAGAACATGTCGTACATCTGATCACAAATCTGTCTTATTTGATAGAATCCTGCTAGAGCATGCATGTGGTCTAGGACAACTTGTTAACAAGGAAAATTTGTCTCTCGGATGGATCTGGGGGCACTTGGACCACTCGGCCTAGGAGAGATTAGGGCCTCCATGTGAAAATGGGAGTCGATCTGAGTCCTTAGCGACGAGCTGAACCCAAGAGAGTGACAGCGGCTAATCATGGATTTTCTATGGACCATCATATAGATAGGTGTTGGTTGGTACAGAGCTGAACCGGAGAGTCACAGCTGCCAATCGGTCTGCATGTGTCTATCATATGTTTTGCTAAGAGCTAACGATACAGAGACGAACATGAAATAATGTGGGTTTTATAATATTTATGCTAATCCTTATCTTGTGCAGGGATGGACAGTCGGCTATGGTAAGAGTCACTGAAAAGTGATATACATGTGCTGCTTAAGTTCATATATAAATGCTTGCAGAGATTAATCTGTTACCAAGAAGTGCTATGTTCCACTAAAGAAAAGATGTAATATCATGCTTGAAATCTGACCCTTAGAATGTCTTGAACTAAAGAAAAAGATATGATATCATGCTTGTCATTGACCCTAACAGTTGCTCGAACAAAAGAAATAATATGCTCATGAAATACGCTGCACACTGCACATGAAATGAATAGTCCTCGTGCTAGAATTGAATAGTCCCTTGTATGCTTGAAATGAACTGAATTGAAATATGGCTTTTCAAAGATGTTTTCAAAAGAAATATAAACTGACTCTGTATGCATGGAATGAACATAGGTAAAAAGTAGCAAGATCACATCATAAGAAACGTTTTCTCACTAATTGAACAGTGATCGTTTCAGACAAATATAGCTCCTTTATTCATAATTCACCAGTATGCTGATATATTGACCCACCATCAGTCTGCATGCAGGTGCACTATGCATCAAAAAGGATAGTCCGAAGCGATAGCCCGAGCCTCATCCTCAGGAGCCAGAAATCAGAAGAGATGCCAAGAGATGACATCTATTGCAAGAGTTAGTTTTGTATATAAAGGGATGTAATGTATGGGAACGGGATTATTGTAATCTGTAAAGTTCTGAGAGAATATAACATTGTATCAGAGAGAATCGAGAGCTTGTAATCTGTTCAAATGAAATCAATAAAGAGAATTGTTTCTTGTTACCACTGTGTTTTATGCATGTATTCTGAAATATGTCCGCTGCTGCTTCAATTATCTGCTTTACGTTCCGCTACGTATTATCAACCTTGTCTATCTTGTCTTGCTTCAGGTCTTGGCCTTGTACAAGTGCAACTTAGGCTTGCACGGCATCACGCCTTAGCGAGGACGAACGGTCTCACAGAGTCCGAAGCGAGGACGAAAGGACTCTGCGGGATCGGGGCGTGACAGAAATGTAGTACCACGCTCCACGAAGGCACTAGATAGACAGAAAGATCGGATTGCTAGCTCTGCAAAAGAAGACGATTAATCTGGATGAGTGGACGAAGTCTAATTTGCTGATTCGCTTACGCCTAATAAGAATCTGAGTTTTTGATTGAATGCTTTGTTAATAACAAGATGGTAAATCATAGAGTATGCTTATAAGAGATTTCACATGTTGCCATCCTAAGAACAAAAAAAGAAATAATCTGCTTTCTAATAAGAAGACTCGTTGCCTGCTAATAAGAACTGAATTGATGCTTGTCATGCTTGATACGATAAGAGAAGACAAATGAATCGAATTGAATGCTTGATCAGTGATTGTTGCTAAGTATGCTTGAGAATTGTAGACATGTACAGACGAACTTGTACATGTTGACATGAATAAAAGAAAGGCACGAATTGAACGTGTCGTATATCTGCAAAGGCATGAAAAGAACATGTCGTACATCTGATCACAAATCTGTCTCATCTGATAGAATTCTGTTAGAGCATGCATGTGGTCTAGGACAACTTGTTAACAAGGAAAATTTGTCTCTCGGATGGATCTGGGGGCGCTTGGACCACTCGGCCTAGGAGAGATTAGGGCCTCCATGTGAAAATGGGAGTCGATCTGAGTCCTTAGCGACGAGCTGAACCCAAGAGAGTGACAGCGGCTAATCATAGGTTTTCCATGGACCATCATATAGATAGGTGTTGGTTGGTGCAGAGCTGAACCGGAGAGTCACAACTGTCAATCGGTCTGCATGTGTTTATCATATGTTTTGCTAAGAGCTAACGATGCAGAGACGAACAGGGAATAATGTGGGTTTTATCATATTTATGCTAATCCTTGTCTTGTGCAGGGATGGACGGTCGGTTATGGTAAGAGTCACTGAAAAGTGATATACATGTGCTGCTTAAGTTCATATATAAATGCTTGCAGAGATTAATCTGTTACCAAGAAGTGCTATGTTCCACTAAAGAAAAGATGTAATATCATGCTTGAAATCTGACCCTTAGAATGTCTTGAACTAAAGAAAAAGATATGATATCGTGCTTGTCATTGACCCTAACAGTTGCTCGAACAAAAGAAATAATATGCTCATAAAATACGCTGCGCACTGCACATGAAATGAATAGTCCTCGTGCTAGAATTGAATAGTCCCTTGTATGCTTGAAATGAACTGAATTGAAATATGGCTTTTCAAAGATGTTTTCAAAAGAAATGTAAACTGACTCTGTATGCATGGAATGAACATAGGTAAAAATTAGCAAGATCACATCATAAGAAACGTTTTCTCACTAATTGAATAGTGATCGTTTCAGACAAATATAGCTCTTTTATTCATAATTCACCAGTATGCTGATATACTGACCCACCATCAGTCTGCATGCAGGTGTACTATGCATCAAAAAGGATAGTCCGAAGCGATAGCATGAGCCTCATCCTCAGGAGCCAGAAATCAGAAGAGATGCCAAGAGATGACATCTGTTGCAAGAGTTGGTTTTGTATATAAAGGGATGTAATGTATGGGAACGGGATCATTGTAATCTGTAAAGTTCTGAGAGAATGTAACATTGTATCAGAGAGAATCGAGAGCTTGTAATCTGTTCAAATGAAATCACTAAAGAGAATTGTTTCTTGTTACCACTGTGTTCTAGGCATGTATTCTGAAATATGTCCGTTGTTGCTTCAATTATCTGCTTTATGTTCTGCTGCGTATTGTCAACCTTGTCTATCTTGTCTTGCTTCAGGTCTTGGCCTTGTGCAAGTGCAACTTAGGCTTGCATGGCATCACGCCTTAGCGAGGATGAACGGTCTCACAGAGTCTGAAGCGAGGACGAAAGGACTCTGCGGGATCGGGGCGTGACAATCTTGCAAGTGAAGTACTCCATGACAGTAGTGAAAAGGTACGGGGAGAGTGGATCTCCTTGACGCAATCCACGGTTGCTCCCAAAGTAGCCCACTGGTTGTCCTTTGATGAGTATCGAGAATATGGGCGTGGTGATGCACTCCCGAATCCTGTCCACCCACCATTCGGCAAAGCCCATACTTCGTAGCACCTCGCACACGAACTCCCGGTTCACCATATTATAAGCTTTCTGCAGGTCAAGTTTAATACATCCTTTGCGCCCGCCTGCCTTGTTGAATTCTCGGACAAGCTCATGAGCGAGTAAGCAATTCTTCGCAATAGCTCTTCCTTTGATGAATGCAGATTGGTTGAGTGAAATAAGTTCCTGTATCAAACATTGCATTCTAGCAACCATGAGATTAGTGATGATTTTATATATAAAATTATAGCAGGCAATTGGACGGTAATCGTCGAGAGCGGTGGCCCCTTCCTTCTTCGGGATCAGAGTTAAGAATGTATGGTTTATTTCTTTTAGCAGTCGCCCAGTTTCAAAAAAAATCCTGTACCATCTGCAGGAGAGGGAACCGAAAGTGGTCCCAATGTTGTTTGAAGAAACCCGTATTGAACCCATCAGGCCCGAAAGCTTTATTGACATCCGTATTTTTAACAATATGCTCGATCTCTTCCATAGTAATCTTGCTTCGAAGCTTCGCTTTGCCCTCTTCAGTGATGATTCTTTTGCATATGATCTCCGGGAAGGTGGATAGATATTCAGATTGGTTATAAAGAGCACTGTAGTAAGAGATGGCTTCATTTGCAATCATATGATCTTCAGTGAGAACCCGCCCGTCATGATCAACAAGCGAACCAATAGAATTCCTATTCTGCCGAGCCCGGATAGTAGAATGGAAGAACTTGGAACCCCGATCACCCTCCTTGAGCCATACACATTTGGCCCGTTGCTGGAGGTCAACTTCCTCCTGGAACCGTAAGCGATGAAGTAAGTCTTGCAACTCAATCTCCTTGGTTGCTAACATTGGATCTACAGGAGAGTGTTGGAGTCGATTCTGTAATTCAGTAAGCTCGTCCTCTGTCTCCGCGAGTTTGGAGACTGGACGTGTTCGGTTCCAGGATTTGAGGCTAGCTTTCACCTGTTTAAGTGATTGTACGAGGCAGAATTGGATGTTGCCAGAGCATTCAGGCGTTAGCCCCTGCTCTACTGCCTGGGTATATCCCTCCATGGACGGCCACGCATTGTTGTATCTGAATGGCCGCCTCCTCTTGAGTGGTTCCTGGCACAAGCGAATCAATAGGGGGTGTGGTCACTTGTGCCACAAGGAAAACCCTCTGCACAGCTCGTAGGGAACTTCTCCAACCATTTCAGGTTGCATAGCGTCCTGTCAAGCTGACACACCACCCGATTTGTTGCAGAGATGTTGTTCCAAGACCACAAGTGGCCTGAACGGGATAAACAGTGAAGTCCCGACCGAAGTAAGCAGGATTGGAAGTCATTGAGTATAGACTCGGAACCTGTCTGCCTCCCATCTTATCCTCCGCATGTAGTATTGCGTTGAAGTCTCCACAGAGGAGAAGCGGGGAACTATCATCAATTTCAGCTGCAATCCTCGTAATGTCTCTCCACAAGTTATACCGTAATCTACGGTCATTATGGCCATAAACTGCTCCAATTGTTGCTTTGAGCCCACCCTTGTTAGTGAAATCAATACAAATTAATTGATCAGATATGAATCGTACCTGGCCAAGCCATTCACCATTGAACCACATTACCCAGATACGCGCCATGTTGCTCGTGGACAGGTTATGTACTGTAGACCATTGCGGTGTCCTTCTCTCGATTACTGACCCCATCTTGATCTTGCTTTCTAATATGGCTACTATCGTACATTTATGCTTCTTTACTAGATTTTTAACCTCTCTACATCTTTCTATTGAGTTACCTCCTCGTACGTTCCAAGTTAGGAGCGTCATTTATTAATTTATTGACGGGGGGGGGGATATTGTCCTTTTTGAGTCGCTGACTCTTCCGTGGACGAATAGGGGGAGTGCCCGTGTCCTCCTGGTTGCCTCGCGCCATCGCCTCTGATGCAGCCGACTTGCCCTTCACGAGTAAACTCCACTTAGGATTTTCCACCGTAAGGGCCTTGCCAGTCTCCAATAAACTCGAGTTATTATAGTCGAATCCCGTCTCTGACAATATTTCAAATGGATTGGCCAGCGTGACCGGCCTACTCAAGTCTCCGTCCTTCCCTGCATTCCCTTCACCGGCTATCCTGTGAGCTTCCTCCAGTATGTTCGCCGTGTTAGCACGATTGCTCCCACCGCTGCCATATACAACCAACTCCTGCAAAATACCAGTGACAGGCGACTCGTCTCGCTCTGAGCCCGGTCTCTTTCCCAGTATGGAGACCCTTTCCGAAGCCAACTCTTGTGTTGTGGCCTCTTTTTCCCTATCCTGTTCCATCCGATCTTCCAATACAGTTGTATTTCCCTCCTCAATGTGTGAGATGTTTATATCTCGCTGCATGTCCATCATCGTCTGTTCCCCCTGCGTATTCGCTTCCTCAGTACGCGTCTCCGTGGTCTTGCACTGGGAGCTTGTGTGGCCAAAACAATGGCAGGATGCGCATGACGGGGGAACCCACTCATACTCAATATCCTGCTCCATGCGTTCCCCATTGGGCAACTTGATATCTATCTTTCTCGGTAATACTTCGACAGCATGGATTTCTACAAATACTCTTGCATAAGAAAGATGCTGCCGTCTCGCCGTAGGAATATCCGTGCGGAGAGGCTTTCCCACAATGCTGGCCAATTTCATTATGGCCGGGATACTCCATAGTTGGGGAGACAGCCAGGGCATCCGGATCAATATAGGGATAGTTGACAATCGGTCCTTCTCAAAGTTGGTCTCAGGGCACCATCTTTTTAGCACAACTAAACGCCCATCGAACGTCCACGGCCCTCCTTGCAAGATGCGCTCCAGGTCCTCCTCCAGGTCGAATTTGATAAAGTAAAATCCGTTTTCCCTGGAGTACATATCCATCCCCCCTTTCGGACGCCATTGTCGGAGCGCATATCCACGGATCTGTCCATAGAACGGCCGATTGCCCATCACATATAAGACCAGAATATTTCTCCAGTATTTCGAAGTTTTCTGAATATCATCGCTCGTGATCTCTGCCACCTTCTCTCCATTGATGATAGTAGGTTCGATGTACTGTAGATCCACCTCCTCCGGGGTCGACGTCGGCTTGCATATTTCCACCCATGATACTGGTTTGGGATGTTCGCCGTTGGTGCTCTTCGCCTGACTTCTTTGAGGAGTCGCAGAGGGTGCCCTGTTAGTGCCCTCGGGTATTTGCCTCGTCTTCTTCTCTCGTAACCCTTCTCCGCCGCCCATCGTGGGGTTTCCGATATGTGTTGGTGACCCACCAAACCGACCTCCTCCCACCGGGTCGTATCTCCTCGGCAAGTTCCTCTGGTTAGGTCGACCTGCGTTGCGTCCCCCTGGCCGTGGGGCTTCCTGATCCCGTCTCTCCAGTTGAGAAGGCTGGTTCCTTCTCCTCTGTCTTTCGATTGTTGTCCAGCCTCCGGCTTCTTCACGAAACCGTGTCTCCTCCAGCACCGCCTCAGAGTACGCCTGGGTCTGATTGGCATCCGTCGTGCCGTCCGCTCCTGGATCACCTTCCGTGGAAGGAAACCCTAACGCAGACATTTTTTATATTATATGCAAATGACCTCTAGCCTAGTGGTTAAGAGAGATGCATGTGGCCCAAATGATCGGGAGTTCGAGCCTCAGTGGAGACGAGTTCGCCATATATATATATATATATATATATATATATATATATATATATATATATTTTTTTTTTTTTTTTTTTTTTATATATATATATATATATATATATATATATATATATATATATATATATATATATATATATATATATATATATATATTTTATATATATATATATATATATATATATTAAAAAAAAAAAAAAAAAAAAAAAAAAAAAAAAAATATATATATATATATATATATATATAGAGAGAGAGAGAGAGAGAGACCCTCGGCACTTCTCACAAGAAGTCGGACGAACCACCCATCACCAACCGAAAAGCAGACACAAAAGGGACCGCCAAATCCCTGTCCATACAAACTAGGTCCGCTGCGAAGCGGTCCAACCAACCCCTCCCAAAGCTCCATTAATGCTGAATATCCTCTCCTGGAATGTCCGCGGCCTGGCGAACAAACCCACAATGAGAAACCCACGATGAGGAAACTCACCAGCATCAAAAAAACCAATAAAATCGACATCTTGATCATCATCGAACCCAAAATCTCTTCCGAGAGGCTCAAATCCATTCAACTGCAGTTAGGCTTTCACTCGGCCATTGCTGACAGACATGACATCTGGATCCTCCACTCCAAAACAATAAATATGGGCGTCATCCACGATTCCAGTCAAGCCCTTTCTTGCTGGATGGAACATCCTCTTATCCCCAATCGCGCTATCCTTTATGCGGTTCACGGCAGTTGTGACATTGCTGAACGCAGACTCCTTTGGCACGATCTTCTGGATACCTATCACCAAAACCACAACCTCCCATGGCTGTGCATCGGAGATTTCAACGCCATCACCTGCAGAGAAGAGAAGATTGGTGGCCGTCCTCCTCCTCTCCCTGCCATGCAAGACTTCAACAACTTCATATTCAACTCCCACTTCACCTTCTTCCTGTTCACCGGCAACGCTTTCACCTGGTGCAATATGCAGGAAGGCGACCACCGACAATTCTCCCGACTTGATAGGACGTTAACGAACGCCCATTGGCTTGACATGGGGACTGTCTCCAAGCTTTCACACCTTAACGCCACCGAATCTGATCATGCCCCCCTGCTTGTGGGAATCACCAGCAGATCCAACCTTTCTAGAAATAGCTTCCGCTTCCTGGACTTCTGGAGCGAGCACCCTCAATTCTTAGGGGTCGTCACGGAAGCATGGAACAGCACGGACTCTATTGATCCCATATATCGTGTGGCCATCAAGCACCAGGCTACGAGGAAAGCTTTGACAGCTTGGAGCAAGCAAGCTTACGGGGATATCTTCCAAGCCATTCGTGAGGCGGAAGACGACGTTACCAGGGCTGAAGCGACTTACATGGCCAACTGCACGCCTGATACCCGGAAAGCGCTGAATCTCACCAAAGCTATCCTCAAATTCAGACTTAAGATCGAAACCGACTTTTGGAAGCAGAAAGCCAGGATCAAATGGGACAGCGAGGGGGACAACAACTCCAGTTTCTTCCACGCCTGCGTCAACGGACGGAGACAAAAACTTACTCTCCATCAGATTGCCACCGACAATGGCACTAGCATCTCCGATCAAATGGGTATACAAGCGGAGGCCACAAAATTCTACTCCAAACTTTTTTCCAAGGAGACGATTATTAAAGACAACACCTTTTTGGACGGGATTCCCCACCTTATCAGCGACACCGACAATCACCTGCTTGAACAGCCTCTCTCTGAGGAAGAAGTGAAAGTTGTTGTATGGGCCCTCGACGAGCACAGTGCCCCAGGGCCAGACGGATTCTCAGGGGTATTTTTTTGCACGTGCTGGGATATCATCAAGTCTGACATCCACAATGCGACCTCCGCCTTCCTCCAAGGAGCCACCTATCCCAGAGCCACATCGAGCACCAACCTCATCCTCATCCCTAAGAAAGACAACCCAGAGACTTTTTGCGACTTTCGCCCCATCAGTCTCTGTACCTTTACTAACAAGATCATCTCCAAGATTATCGCTTCAAAAATGGCAGGCCTTCTTCCCAAGATCATCTCGGAGGAGCAGAGCGGGTTCGTTCGGGAGAGAAATATCCAAGACAACATCATGCTAGCTCAAGAGTTGGTCACTTGTATAAAATTTTCGGCCAGAGGGGGCAATATTGCTATCAAACTAGACATGGAGAAAGCCTACGACAGACTCGACTGGCAGTTTATGATCTGGGTTTTCAGGGCTTTCGGCTTCTCCGAAACCTGGACCAACATGGTGTGGAGATCTATCAGCAACTCGTGGTTCTCCACGGTTATCAACGGCCAAGCGGATGGGTTCTTTAAATCTATCCGAGGGGTCAGGCAAGGGGATCCGCTATCCTCCACCATCTTCATCATTATGGCGGACGCTTTGAGCAGAAACCTTAACAACATGACGAACACCCCCAATTTCCAGCACTATACGGCCAACGGCTGTCCAATCATCACCCACCTAGCATTCGCTGACGATATCCTCATTTTCTCAGCCGAGGACTCTGGGTCGGTGGAAGTCGTCCACAATACGCTCCAAATCTATGAAAAGTGCTCAGGTCAGAAGATCAACCCGGATAAGAGCGTCATCTATACCCACCACAAGATCAAGAGAGAGCAAGCGGATAGCATTTCGACCACCACATCTTTCTCCATCAAACACCCTCCTTTCCTCTACCTTGGGTACCCTCTAGTGTATGGGAAATCCAACGCCGGGATCTTCGAGAGTTTGACCAAACGAATCAAGAAAAAGCTCGAAGGCTGGCACAACGCCACCCTATCTCCAGGCGGTAAGATTATTCTCATCAACCACGTCCTCACCTCTATTCCCATATACACCCTGGCAGCGTGCTTTCCTCCCAAAAAATTCCTTTCCTACATCGAGAGCATCTTCAGTAATTTTCTATGGGATCACAGCGGCGGCCACGAAAAGAACCACTGGACCAGTTGGGACACCATGGCTCGCCCTACGGACGCGGGGGGTCTGGGGTTTACCAAACTCTCTCACATTGTGAACGCCTTCTCGATGAAGTTGTGGTGGACGCTTCGTACCAGCAAGAACTTATGGTCCAGGTTCATGAAGGCCAGATACTTCAAGCACATCCACCCATCTATGGCTACCGCCAACAGCAGATCATCCGCGGCCTGGCGTCGCATTCTTCACGGTCGGACCCTTGCCGAACCAGCAATCCACCTTACGGTGGGCATCGGGGATGCCTCACCATTCATAGAACGCTGGATTGGCGACTTCCTGCTTACTCCCACCCCGGTGGCCCCCAGAAATAGCACTATCAAGTATCTTTGGGACCCTCCTAATAACTCCTGGGATTGGAGTAAAGTCAGGTCTTGGGCTGGGCCCGATGCGACCGACCTCATTCGTCGCAGCTGCTTGAGGATCGGTCCGAATGCCGATAAGCTCTTGTGGTCGCACGACGGTTCTGGCGCCTTCTCGGTTAAATCTGCCAGAAATGTCATCCTGGGTAACGCGGCCACGTCTCCTACCATTGCCTCGTTCTGGCAGACATGCATCCCCAAGAAGTGGTCTTTCCTCATCTGGAGAGCCCTACGCAATATCCTCCCCACTGACGACAAGCTCAATGCCATCGGGTTCAGCCTCGCCTCTGCTTGCACGTGCTGCTCGGATCGAGAATCGGAAACAGCCAACCACATCCTCAGTCAGGGAGACCTACCGGTCAAGGTCTGGAGGGCTCTTTCCCAGCGTTGTAGATTGCCCCATGGAGGCAAAAAGTTTCACCATCTCATGGACACCTGGGCCTCTGCGTCCTACGGCTACCAGATAGTTGCTGCTTGCTGCCACGTGGGTCATCTGAAAAAACCGGAACAAGGCGAGATACGAAAGCCATCAATTCAGCGCGGAACAACTAACTTGAGAAATCATTCGCCGGTGCCACAAGCGGAGACCCCTCTGTAGGCACGGCAGTGAGACCTTCTGGAACTCTCTACTTTCCTCGGCTTAGCCGTTTTTGCTTCTGTTCGCCTCTTCTTTTGTCTGTATATGTATTTAGGCTTCACATTTTGTGCCTTTTGGTATACTTGTAATGGTTCGGCCGTTCGGCCTTATTGAATAAAATGGTGGTTTCCAAAATATATATATTATATATATATATAGAGAGAGAGAGAGTGAGACACATCCTCCCAAGAGGTTGTAGGTTCGAGCAACGGGAGAAGCACATTTAATTCCATGTGTGGAGAAATAAATGTGAGTGCGGGCTGGATGCGGTGAGATACAAGTGTTGATGCGGGCCTTCGGGTCGAGTCTGATGCATTGAGAAACAAGTATGGGTGCGGGCCTTCGGGCCGAGTTTGTAGGCCTTTGGGCCAGGAGTCTGTAACAATTACATGTTTCAATATAATATATAATATATATTATATATATATATATATAATATATATATATATATATATATATATATATAATATATATATATATAGATATTATACCTGTTTTAATATATATATATATAATATATATATATATATATATATAAATATATATATATATATAATAATATATCTATATTATATATATTATATATCTATATAATAATATATATATATTAAAACAGGTAATATATATATATATATATTATATAGATATATATTTTACCTGTTTAATATATATATATATATTATATTATATATATATAATATATATATTATATATATATATATATATAGAATATATATATTATATATATATATCTATATATTAAAACAGGTAATATATATATATATATATATATATATATATATATATATATTATAGTATATATATATATATATATATATATATATATTAATATTACTTGTTTAATATATATAATATAATATATATATATATATAATATATAATATATATATATATATATATATATATATATATATTATTATTAAAACAAGTAATATATATATATAATATATATATATATATATATATATATATATATATCTAATATATAAACCTGTTTTAAAATATATATATATATATATATATTATATATATATATATATATATATATATATATATATAATTATATATATATATATATTATATATATATATAAACTGTTTTAATATATATTTATATTTTATATTATATATATTTTTTTTTTATATATATATATATATATATATATATATATATATATATTATATATATATATATATATATATATATTTTAAAACAGGTTTATATATATATATATATATATATAATCTATATATAGATATATATATATATATTAAAACTGTATATATAAAAATATATATATATATATATTAAAACTGGTATATATATATATAATAATATATTATATATATATATATATATATATATATTATATATATATATATATAATTTTTTATATATACCAGTTTTAATATATATATATATATCTATAATATATTAGATATAATATAATAAGGGAGGTAGGGTGCCACCTCACGGGAGGGTGTCTACTTGTCACCCCCCCATGTTATCATCATGCACATGCACACTTTTCGGTGTGCATGATGATAGCATTGGGGATGACACATAGCCAGCACCTCACCTCCCTTATTCTTTCTCTCTCTCTCTCTCTCTCTCTATATATATATATATATATATATATATATATATATATATATATATTGGAACCAGACTGCAGACAGGAGTCTGGCACATGCTTCACGATATCATGACATTCCCTTTCCTTTAAAGCCCCGCACAAATTGAAATATCTCATCGATACCTTCATCCATGTTGGTCGCCACCCCCATCTTCAATAACTGCGTGTCCCATATATGTTTGGACACCGGGCATTTAAGATACAAATGAGGTATAGATTGAGGATCCCGCTGGCATAACGGACAAGACTCAAGAGTAGTCTTCAATCCGAACTCCAAAGCGCTGCAGCCTATCCTTTGTCATCAACCTCCTAACAACCAACTTGTAGAGAAAGAGTTACATCTTGCGCGGTATTCCTGCACTCCAGATTAGGTCACCATGCGGAATCACTTCATAGTTTGTTCTGCACAGGTCATAAATTTTTCTGAAATCAAATATGGCAGACCTTGTTTCCTTCCAAACCCATATGTCTTGAGCAAGTGAATTATCAACCTCACATAGCTTGATCTCCCTAGCTGCAGTCCGCGCCCCCCTATGGGACTCTGGGTTCCAGCTACCATTTGTGATGATTCGACTTACTCGAATGCCTCTGTGAGCTTCATGGTCCGCCTGGGACCCAATAATTTGTAACAAATTTTTGTGTCCAATCCAAGGGTCCCAAGTAGAGATCTGAGTTGCTGCCATCTGCAAAAGTACGGACAATATTCTGTTTGATGCCTCGCCTACATCGGAGGACATGTTTGAACGCCAAGGATTCATTGTTGTTTGGTTGGTACTCCCCGAAGTTAGCACCTCTCAGATATTTATTTCTCATCAATACGGCCCAAAGGGAGTCGCCCTGGACGATCTTCCAAGCAAGCTTGATCCTAGCAACTTTGCATATCATTTCAAGAGGACGGAGGCCGACCCCCCCCCCCCCCCCCCCCCCCCCCCCTCCCCCCCCCCCCCCCTCATCCTCAGGTCGACAAAGTACATCCCATGCAATAGCATGCAGACCACCCGCTATATGAAGTCCAAGCACTGCTTTTCGATGCGTCTCATTGTAGCTTTGGGAAGTTGGATGGCTTGAAGCCAGAAGTTCAAGATGGTAGATCTTACCAGTTCTATTCTGCCCTCGAATGACAAGTATTGCGCTTGCCACCCCTCGATCCTCTTCTGGACATAGTGCACCAACGTTCGGCAGCCTGCTTCTCTGGCATAATTAACTGTTAGAGGTATACCTAGATATTTCACTGGAAGATCAGCGCTCCTCATTCCCACCGTCCGAGCACACGCATCTTTTGTTGTAAATTTTGAACAAATCTTCGTTTTTGAAATCTGCAAAATAATAAATTAATTAAATGTTACCGGCCTTCGGGGAAGTCGCGCACGAAGCACTGCCTTAAGAGATAGTCCGGGTCTATGTGCAGACTGGATCCGAATGCTCCTAGCGGTAAAATTCTCGGTCTACCGGAATCTCTTTGCCGCACACGACTTGGAGAGGATGACCCCGACTTAGCTCTGCCCAGAGCAACAACGAAGAACTGAAATTCGGGAGCGTCGAGAAATTTGAGAGTTTGTGCAGCGTAAAAATTATGTGTCATGAGAATAAGAAGGAGAGCTCATTTTATAGGCTTACAATGGAGAGGAGAATTAAACTCAGTTTTAATTAGCTGATTTAATTCGAACGTTACAAAGATTTTTCAGCACATGGTTCATTGAGCCTGGACTGAATATGAACAGTGAACGTTACGAAATTAAAAAGGTTTGTAACGGTCAGAAATATTTTTAAAGAAGCAAAAAATTCTTTAGGGTCTCAGCCCGAACCCGATGAAAAAATCGGATCGACATTCGGCGTCCGCAGGTGTGGGCACGTACCCGCACCCGTTACGCGCGCCGAACCGAACCGAGCCGAGCCGGGTCGGGCGACGGCGGCGGTGCGCGCGTGTGGCCCATTGGGCTCCCACACTAATCTTCAAAGAAGCAAAGTAGAAGAAAGGGATATATGCACAGTGAAAGTAAAACAATTGGCCGATGTGGGACTATTGAGCTTTTGCAAGAAAGCTACAGCTAACAATCTCCCCCCCCCCCCAAAAGCTCAAGTTCCAAGATAATATAAAGAAGGAGAACAAGCTAAGAGTAAGAAAATTTCTGGACAGTTGTATACTATGCATAAATGAGATGGACTACAGCCTTGAATCTCACGTAGTGACTATTGTCTTTGTCTGAAGAAGAGCTTGATGGACAACGCCTTGAATCAGTCTTCTTGAACCAGATTCAGACTATAGCACACATAGTATTCTAGAGGTACTTGGGTCTATCGGGTGGCGCGTTTGGATGGCCATGCGCACTTTTACACATTCATGAGAGTTGTCTAGGATTGTCGTGTCCTATAGTCGCGGCCCTCACGACCTCTCATATAGGTAAGTCCTTATGGGTTGGTGATAGGTATCAACCTTGCATATCATGAATGGATGCTAAAGCTAGAAGGGTTCTAATAGAAGATATTCTAGCTACAGGAGAGTAGGTATCCAAATAATCTAGTCCTTTCTTCTGGGTAAATCCTTTGACCACTAATCTAGCCTTATATTTTTCTATGGTACCATCGGCTTTAAGTTTCTTCTTAAAGATCCACTTACAACCTATTGGTTTGCTGCCTAAAGGAAGGTCTGCTAAAAACTAAGTATTGTTCTCCATGATGGAGTTATACTCATTGTTAATAGCTTCTTTCCAGAAAGGGGCATCAGGAGAGGATATGGCTTCTTCATAAGTTGAGGGATCACCTTCTATTAAAAATATGAAGAATCCTTCTCCTAAATTCTTTTCAATCCTTTCTCTTTTACTCCTTCTAGGTTCTATGACTTGTTCAGATTGAGAATTAGGCATTCGGTCATGAGAACTAGTAGACGGAGTAAGAGAAGGGTTAGAGGAAGATGAAAGGGTTCTATCCTTGAAGGGAAAAATGTTCTCAAAGTAAACTGCATCTCTAGCTTCAATGATTGTGTTATTAGAGATTTTATTTACTTCAAAATGAGTTACAAGAAATCTATTGGCATTACTATCTAGGGCATATCCTATGAATACAGCATCTACAATCTTAGGTCCTATCTTCCTCTTTTTGGGTTCAGGAATTCCTACTTTAGCTAGACATCCCCAAACTTTGAGGTAATTAATCCTAGGGGTCCGACCTTTCCATAACTCATATGGTGTCTTATTATTAGTCTTACTGGGTATCCTATTAAGAATATAACAGGCTGACAATAAGGCTTCTCTCCAAAGATTATCAGGGGCACCTGAGCTGAGAAGCATGGCATTGACTATATCTAAAAGAGTGCGATTCTTCCTTTCAGCAACTCCATTGGATTGTGGTGAATAAGGAGCAGTTACCTCATGAATAATTCCGTGCTCTTCACAGAAGTTAGTCATTTCATTTGAGGTATACTCTCCACCACGATCTGATCTAAGGATTTTAATCTTCCTATCCAACTGGTTCTCAGCTTCAGATTTATAGACCTTGAATCTGTCTAGAACTTTATCTTTGGTCTTAAGGAGGTAGGTATAACAATACTTTGAATGATCATCTATAAAAGTAACAAAGTATTTCCTACCACCTCGGGTCAAAACCCTATTGGAATCACAAACATCACTATGAATAAGTTCTAGGAGTTCAGAATCTCTATAGACAGATTTGAAAGGTAATCTAGTGTGTTTGGCTTGAACACAAATCTCACATTTATTTTTATCATCTATAGGAGTCTTAGGGATACGATCTAAGTTCATCATCCTTTTGATAGATCCTAAGTTCACATGACCTAGTCTACCATGCCAAATATTTGATAATTCAACATTTGCAACAAAAGAAGGATTATAACTTTTATTCATAGTACTTAAAATAAAAAGTCCATCTTTCACAAATCCTTTTCCAATAAACAGATCATTCTTAGAGAAAACTACTTTATTGGCCTCCATTACAATTTTGTATCCTGAGGCTACAAGGAGGGATCCACTAACAAGATTCCTTCTGACAGACGGCACATGAAGCACATCATGGAGAGGTAGAATTTTTTCTGATGTCATCTTCAGATCTATTCTTCCTCTTCCCACAACTTGTACCGTTGAGCCATCTCCTAGAGTCACGCCTCCTCCACCTGATTCTTGATAGGTTGAAAAACAGGAGCGATCAAATAAAATATGAATATTAGCTCCAGAATCCAACCACCAATCATCAGAATGGAAAGAAAGGTTTACTACAGGTTGATAGCTTACAGACCTGAAGGAGCTGGAAGACCCATTCAGAATCATGTTAGCCTCTGACTTGCCTTTTCCTTTGAAGGAGTTCTGGATAGGTTCTTTCTTCCTTTGGAAGCAGTTGATGGCTGTATGGTTGGTTCTACCACACACAAAACAAAATCTTCTTTGATCATGAGTCTGACAAAAGGTTCTAGGTTTTGGTGGTGATGGTTTTGGTGATGATGGTTTTGGTGAGGAGGTTGAAAACTCTGCTTCTTTTTGAAGGAGTTTTTCTTGGATTTGAGATGGTTGTTTGATCTAGGTTTTGCATGGCTTTCTACAAGGTTTACCTTAGCTGTGGCATTTGACCTAGCTTTGGTTTTGGACGTATATTTCTCTTTTGTTCTAATTTTCTGTAGAGCTTGAGTGTATGTAATAGATCCTTGTAGATGTAGCAGGACTTTTGCTACTTTAGACCAGGAAGGAGGGAGTTTATCTATCAAGCATCCTATTTTGTGCTAAGTAGAAAAGAAAGTTCCCTTGGCTTGAACCTGCCTAAGGTGTTCTTGGAACTCATGGATTTGGTCATTGATAGGTTTGTTATCTACCATGACATATTGGTTGAATGTGGTGGAATTTGTCACGCCCCAGAACCAGAATACTGGAGAGCGGGGGCAGACATAGCCAGCTACGTATATGAAATGAAATCCATCTCGCTATACGGTCACGGCTGTCTAGATACATGAGGATTTAACTACAAGCCAACGGTCTCCTATGGTCATGAACAAGCCTAGTGTCTCAATCACAAGCAAGTAAGTAAAAGTTACAAGATGTATGATCATTAAATATACAATAGTAAGGCGTCCCAAACATTACATATTCAGCTGATCATGAAGCTAGTCGTTACAAAATGTTAGGACTAGCAAGAGTTTAGTCATACATGATCAACCCTAGGATCTGTTAATCATGTTACAGCCCGTAGGCAGACAGTAAGTAAAGTGCAACCGAGCTAAACAGGTGCTCGTCGGCTAAACGCCTCAAAAGAATATTTTTACAATAAGTAGGAGATCAAAAATAAACTCACTCGTTGCCAGGGTTCCGTCTAGTGGTCACCATCTGGCTGGAAGGCCGGTAGATCCTCCGGAGCTGCTCCGAAATCTGGCCATACAAAACCAGCTGGGTCAGATCCCAGAAAGAGCAAGTACCACAAAGGAGGCTTCACTTAGGAACTAAAACCAGCAATCATCACAAGAGTATAATAAGGTAAAAACTGGAAATAAAGAGAATACATCAGGATGATATACGACGAGATAACCATGAAACTATTCAGATAACCAGGTTACAACCCGTAAACCAAACAAGGACCGGGGTTGTAACCCTTCGTCTGAACAGAACTTGGAATTCTCACCATTTATCGGTAAAATAAATACAGGCATTCAGGTCATATAGCAATCTGGAGCAGGATCAGGACAAGACTAGACTGGTTAAACTCCATCCAATCATTTCACGGCCAAACAAGACCTACGGCTTGATACTTTAACTAACTAGGGTTATCACAGGCCTAGTTACTAACAAGATGCAGTGAGATTATTCCACAGCCACAAGCCTTGTAGACCATCCAGGTTACCCAGGTCGAAATTAGGGGTTGAATACAGGTGGGTACATCGTCCAGGAAACGTATGTACCCTTAAGTAGCTTGAAAGGTGCAACACATGACAGTGTGCTGGAAATGTGCCCTACTCGACGGCAGGCTACAGATCCCAGACGCGCCCAGGTAACGGGATTGCCTGTAGCTGGGGAATCTCTTCATGACTAATGTGTTAATCTAGTTATTAACCTTAGTCCATTTCAATAGGTACTCCTGACCGTGGTACTCAGGAGTCCCTGTCCTAGACATGATGCAAGACAGGACTGGTTTATTTATACAAGCACAATCGCCCACGGTATCCAGGTAATTTATACAGGTCATGCCATGTCAGGTAGCCGTCGCAACAGCTTATCAAGATATATCATGTCAGGTGTACTTGTCAGGAGTGCGCCACGATGGGCCACTATCATGTCATGCCAGGTCATTTATCAAGAGTGCACCACTACGGGTCACCATCGTGTTATGCTAGTTCCTTGTCATACCATGTCATGTACAATAGTCATTCCAAACATAATAAGTAAAAAATCAAGTTCATGACAAAAGGCGTAAGGATATAAAATGGGCATAAAATATCTAATGAAATATCAATATACTGGGCCATAGAAGAGCCATACGGTTAAGGCATATGCGGCCAGGAGAGAATAAGACACATGCGGCTCAAATATGAGAGCGCATGCGGCCAGGGCCGCTGGATCTTATGCGGCCAAGTTCAGGAGGGCGCATGCGATTCCAAAAGAAATGGGTCTCATACAGCTGGAAGGTGAACAACCCATGCGGCTAGGCTAGGAAAGTCCATGCGGCTGGAAGTGCAAGGGCACATGCGGCCAGGAAACTAATCCCCATGCGGCCAGAAAGAAATAGGGCGCATGCGGCCAGGGAGGTGATGGCGCATGCGGCTCCAAGATATTGGGCCTCATGCGGCCAGCGGAAGAGTGGCTTCATGCGGCTGGGGGGGAGGCAAGCTCATGCGGCTAGGAAGAAATGCAAGTTCATGCGGCTCAAGAAGATGGGTGCATATGCGGATCGGGGAGCAATGCCTATGCGGCCAGACTGGTCACGGGCCTATGCGGCCAGGAAATGAAGGGGCTGCATGCGGCTAAGGGAGTTCAGAACTTATGCGGCTGGGAATTGAGCGAGTTATGCGGCTGAAATAGGTTCGACTCTCATGCGGCTCAAGAACTTCCAGTCATGCGGCTGAAATAGAACGCTTGCCGCATGAAGTATTCATGCGGTCAAGTCAAGCACTGTTAATCTTCTTCCAAAATTTCAGAGAAGTGAACACCATGAGAGCCAAGTCCTCAAGCTCCATAACTCCATCATCCGGAGCCTAAATCCGAACTTCCACAGGTCAAAATGGGGTAGAACAAAATTCTCTACAACACGGAACCATCAAAACTCGGAAATAACAAGCTTAAGTAGATCAAAACCCAAGAGATCCGAAAATAATGTAAATATAGATCTACAAGAATCTAGCCATGGAAAGTAAAAATGCCAAGTTCTAAAGTAAGTTAAAATGCTGTAAAGAAGAGAATGAAACAATAAAATTTGAGTTCCTCCATGAAGCAAGTTGCACTTGCCTAGAGCTCACTCTCTCTCTCTTGGTAGGTGAAGGAGTAATGGCGGAGAAGATGATAAATGAAGAGAGAGAAAGGAGAAGGGTTAATAAATGGTAGTGGTGGTGGTAGGTAGGGGGTTCACCCCTTGGTCCAGGATGAACCAAATAGCAATCCCAAACCGAACCAAGCCAACCCGAACCAAGAATAACCAAGCCATGAAGGAAAGCTAAGCAAGGAAATCAGGCAATACAAGAATAAATATGTACACGTATTCCAGAATACGTAATACGAACCACAGGCATTACAACTCTACCCACCTTAAAAGAATTCCGTCCTCGGAATTTAATCAAGAGGCTAGAGGGGCAATGACAAGCTATACTAATAATAAACGAGCTATACTAGGCAATCAATCAATCATGCAAGCAAGGAATCGAAGGCATGAGGCATAAGAAAGACATTATACCTCACGAGTCAAACAGGTCGGGGTATCGCGATCGGATATCATCCTCACGCTCCCACGTTGACTCACCCAAAGAGTGATGACCCCAAGCAACTCGGACTAACTTGATAGTCTTGTTCTTGAGGATCTTCTCTCTCCGGTCCAATATAGACACGGGCCTCTCCTCATACGAAAGGTTGGTACCAACAACCAATTCCGAATGATCCAGGATGTGGCTTGGGTCTGGAATATACCGTCGTAATTGGGATACATGGAACACGTCATGCACCTCGCTTAGCGACGACGGAAGAGCAAGACGATAGGATACATCTCCTACTCGCTCCAGAATGTCAAACGGTCCTATATACCTAGGACTAAGCTTGCCCCGTACGCCGAAACGAATGACGCCACGGTTAGGCAAAATCCTCAGGAATATATGATCGCCGACCGAAAACTCGACAGGGCGCCGATGAGAATCGGCCCAATGACGCTGGCGATCTTGGGCAACTCGAAGATGATCTCTAACCCTCCTGACCACCTCAACTGTCTGGGAAATCATTTCTGGACCGAGCATCTGTCTCTCTCCAACATCATCCCAGGCTAGCGGAGATCTGCACTTCCTGCCATAAAGTGCCTCGAACGGTGCCATCTGGATACTGGCCTGGAAACTGTTGTTGTACGAGAATTCTACCAGGTGCAAGTGATCTTTCCATGAACCACCGAAGTCAAGTGTGCAAGATCTCAACATGTCTTCAAGGGTCTGGATCGTGCGCTCCGACTGGCCATCTATCTGCGGGTGATATGCTGAACTAAACTGGAGATGAGTCCCCAAACTCTCTTGCAAGCTACGCCAAAAGTGCGACGTAAATCTGGAATCTCGGTCCGAGGTGATACTAACGGGCACTCCGTGCAACCTGACAATCTGCCTGAGGTACATCTCTGCTAACTGAGCCGTCGATTGACCAACTCTGAATAAAAGAAAGTGAGCCACCTTCGTGAGCCGATCAACTATAACCCAAATAGCATCTCGACCAGCTGGAGATCTAGGCAATCTAGTCACGAAATCCATGGTCACATGCTCCCACTTCCATTCCGGAATCGGCAAGGGCTGAAGAAGTCCTGCTGGTTTCTGATGTTCGGCCTTGACTTATTGGCAAACCAAATACCGAGAGACAAACCGAGCTATCTCCCGCTTCATGCCATTCCACCAGAAGTGCTGACGGATATCACGGTACATCTTCGTACCGCCAGGATGGATGGAATACTGAGAACTGTGCGCTTCCGACATGATCACATGTCTAATATCTCCACTGGGTACACAAAGATGCTTACCATATCGAAGTGTACCGTCCTCATGAATGCATAACTCCGGTCTTCGTCCTGCCTCACATCTGCTCTGAGTCGCTGAAGCTTGGAATCTGTTGACTGCGCCATCCGGATCCTCTCGACTATAGTGGACTGAACTTGCATACTGGTCATCAACACCACACTGGAAGGAAGAACAACTTCTATACCCATCTTCTGAAGATCTACTAACAACTCCGGTTGTGCTGTTAGGAAATAAACTCCGGCTCTTCTGCTCAACGCATCTGCAACGATGTTGGCCTTCCCGGGATGATACTGCAAGTTGACGTCATAATCCACAAGAAGCTCCAGCCACCTCCTCTGGCGCATGTTAAGATCCTTCTGAGTGAAAACATACTTCAGGCTCTTGTGGTCGGTAAAAATCTCCACCATGTCTCCATACAAGTAGTGCCTCCACAACTTAAGTACAAATACCACTGCTGCCAGCTCCAAGTCATGGGTTGGGTAATTTCTCTCATGATCACGAAGTTGTCGTGAAGCATAAGCTATTACCTTCCCATGCTGCATCAGAAACACCCTAATCCTCTGTCTGAAGCATCACAATACACTGAGAATCCTCCGGTCCCATCTGGAAGCGTGAGAATGGGTGCCGTTATCAGGCCTCTTTTCAACTGCTCAAAAGAACTCTGACACTACGCTGTCCAAGCAAACTGCACATCCTTGCGAGTCAACTGGGTCAATGGCGCTGATATCTGAGCAAAATCTGATACAAACCGCCCGTAATAGCCGGCCAATCCAAGGAAACTGCGAACTTCTGCAACTGTGCTGGGCACCGGCCACGACTCAATAGCTACAATCTTCTGGGGATCGACTTCTACTCCTCCTCTGGTGATGATATGACCCAAGTACGAAATGCGATCAAGCCAGAACTCGAATTTACTAAACTTGGCATACAACTGGTGCTCCCTGAGAGTCTGAAGAACCACACGGAGATGCTGCTCATGCTCGGCTTCACTCTTGCTGTAGACCAGGATGTCATCCAAGAACACGATCACAAACTGATCCAAGTATGGCATAAAGATGCGATTCATGAGGTCCATGAATACTGTCGGCACATTGGTTGCTCCAAAGGGCATAACATGGAACTTCCAATGCCCATACCTCGATCTAAAAGCTGTCTTCGGGATATCCTGCTCTCTGACTCTGATCTGATGATATCCTGAGTGCAAGTCGATCTTCGAAAATACTGATGCCCCCTTGAGTTGATCAAACAAGTCATCTATCCTCGGGAGAGGGTATCTGTTCTTGATTGTCACTGAGTTCAAGGTACGATAATCAACACATAACCGGGACGTACCATCCTTCTTTTTCACAAGAAGCATCGGGGCTCCCCAAGGCGATCCACTAGCACGAATGAATCCCTTGATTCTGAGTTCCTCAATCATCTTGTACAAGATCTCCAATTCTGAAGGCGCCATCCTGTAGACTCTCCTTGACACTGGGGCTGTCCCGGGAATCAAGTCTATGGTGAACTCGATCTCCCATTCTGGCGGCATACCTGGAAGCTCTTCTAGAAAAATATCTGGAAACTCCTCGACTATTCGAGGCAACTGCACTGCTGCGACTGCCATCCGCAACACTGGAGGAGAAGGCTCAACTGCGCCTCGAGAAAAGGAAAACTCCGACTTGCCTGGAATGCTAAAAATAACTCTACCAATATGGCAGTCTATTCTGGCATACTGGTTCCTCAACCAATCCATCCCTAAGACCACATCATAATCGGTCATCGGGAACTCTATCAATCTAGCGGGAAACTCTCTACCGCTAACTACGATCCGACACGAGAAAAACACTCTATCGACTCCCACAAGTCCGTTACCAGTAAGCATATTGAGCCTTACTGATAAGGACTCAGGCTCCAATCCTACCCGTGTCGCGAATCGTGCAGACATAAATGAGTGGGATACACCAGAATCAAATAAAGCTGAAGCTGGAAAGGAGTTTACGAGAATAGTACCTGCCACTACCTCTCCTGGTGCCAATCCTTCCTCTGCGGTCATCACCATAGCATGACCATGCCCTCGGGGCGCTGGTCCCCTCTGCTGAAATTCTCGCTGCCTGCTCTGACTCAAGGCTTGTGCTTGTGCATGCTGCTGGGGGTTCTGCTGCTGGAATATCTGGGACTGAGGCGGCAAGGGCCTCGGCAATGGATACTGCTGCTGCTGCTGGACCGAAGCTGGTCCTCTCACCGAAGAGCTAGAAAGGTTGGACGATGATGAACCACCCTTATTCGGGCAGGATCCAACCCTATGGTCCGGTGCTCCACAAGCCAGACACAATCCCTGTGTCCTGCGACATTCTGCCACCACATGGCCTGGCTTTCCACAATGAGAACAACCCACTGCGGAAGATTGCTTCTGCTTCTGCTGTTGAGGGTGCGTCGGAGTGGAATGCTGAACCGACGTTACTGAGGCCGCCCGCCTCGGAGCTCCAATAGTCAAAGCCCTGGCTGCCGAGGCTGGTGCTGAAGACTGATTCATCTGGCCGTAGGATCTCTTCCGACCTCCGACCCTATCCACAATCCTCTGGGAGGTGTACTCATGCCTCCTAGCTGCTCTCAAGACTGCATCAAAAGTCTGATGCTCAAACTGCTCAACCGCCAGTAGAATCTCCAGGTGAAGCCCCTGCTGAAATCGGCCCTGCTGAAATCGCTGGGCTCTATCATACTCGGTTGCCACCAAAGTGGGAGCAAACCGATTTAGTCTAGAAAACTCGGTCGCATATTCGTCGATCGTCCTGCCCATCTGCTTCAGATTGGTGAACCTCGTCTGTAGATCATACCGAGCTACAGCATCAAAATACTTGGTCTAGAATCTCTCTCTGAATAATACCCAGGTAATGGGTGCTGCTAATCCAACGGCCTGTGCTGCCCACCAGCTACGGACAAGATCTAACAACTGTAGGCGCACCACGGCTACCTTCTCGTTCTCTGGGGTCCTGGCTGCTTCTAGAATCACCTCTGTGTCCTGAAGCCATGCATCTGCTGCGATAGCATCTTCACTACCGTCGAAGAATGGAGGGTTCAACCGCTTGAAGCTGTTGGCCGCGCTGTTACCCTGATGACCACCCCGGGTCAAAGCATCTGTCACTGCCTGGTGCAAGGCATCTCCACGCCGGTCTTAGAAAGCTATCAAGGTCCTGACGAGTCCTACCAAAGTGCCGTCATCATGTTCTACAGGTTGAACTGGCTGGACTGGTGGCTCTCCGCCAGAAGTCACGACTCTGGAGGCTACTCCGGAATGCTGGGCTTGATCTCCAGGTTGCTACTGGTCCGCGGGAGGTGCTTCGCCTTGCTGGTCGGTAGGACCACGAACAATGCCGCTGAAGAAGACGACATGGGGAACAATAAGGAAGGACAATGATAGACCTATGATTACAAGCAAATGTGATCAGGATAAGAATCCAGGGATTCAGAAGATACGAGCAGAGATCAAGGACGAATACTGATTGAGACATCTATCCGATAAACCCTCACATATCTTGATTGAGACATCTATCCGGTACCATTGGCTCTAAGTTTCTTCTTAAAGATCCACTTACAACCTATTGGTTTGCTGCCTAAAGGAAGGTCTGCTAAAAACCAAGTATTGTTCTCCATGATGGAGTTGTACTCATTGTTAATAGCTTCTTTCCAGAAAGGGACATCAGGAGAGGATATGGCTTCTTCATAAGTTGAGGGATCACCTTCTATTAAAAATATGAAGAATCCTTCTCCTAAATTCTTTTCAATCCTTTCTCTTTTACTCCTTCTAGGTTCTATGACTTGTTCAGATTGAGAATTAGGCATTCGGTCATGAGAACTAGTAGACGGAGTAAGAGAAGGGTTAGAGGAAGATGAAAGGGTTCTATCCTTGAAGGGAAAAATGTTCTCAAAGTAAACTGCATCTCTAGCTTCAATGATTGTGTTATTAGAGATTTCATTTACTTCAAAATGAGTTACAAAAAATCTATTGGCATTACTATCTAGGGCATATCCTATGAATACAACATCTACAATCTTAGGTCCTATCTTCCTCTTTTTGGGTTCAGAAATTCCTACTTTAGCTAGACATCCCCAAACTTTGAGGTAATTAATCCTAGGGGTCCGACCTTTCCATAACTCATATGGTGTCTTATTATTAGTCTTACTGGGTATCCTATTAAGAATATAACAGGCTGACAATAAGGCTTCTCTCCAAAGATTATCAGGGGCACCTGAGCTGAGAAGCATGGCATTGACCATATCTAAAAGAGTGCGATTCTTCCTTTCAGCAACTCCATTGGATTGTGGTGAATAAGGAGCAGTTACCTCATGAATAATTCCGTGCTCTTCACAAAAGTTAGTCATTTCATTTGAGGTATACTCTCCACCACGATCTGATCTAAGGATTTTAATCTTCCTATCCAACTGGTTCTCAGCTTCAGATTTATAGACCTTGAATCTGTCTAGAACTTCATCTTTGGTCTTAAGGAGGTAGGTATAACAATACTTTGAATGATCATCTATAAAAGTAACAAAGTATTTCCTACCACCTCGGGTCAAAACCCTATTAGAATCACAAACATCACTATGAATAAGTTCTAGGAGTTCATAATCTCTATAGACAGATTTGAAAGGTAATCTAGTGTGTTTGGCTTGAACACAAATCTCACATTTATTTTCATCATCTATAGGAGTCTTAGGGATAAGATCTAAGTTCATCATCCTTTTGATAGATCCTAAGTTCACATGACCTAGTCTACCATGCCAAATATTTGATGATTCAACATTTGCAACAAAAGAAGGATTATAACTTTTATTCATAGTACTTAAAATAAAAAGTCCATCTTTCACAAATCCTTTTCCAATAAACAGATCATTCTTAGAGAAAACTGCTTTATTGGCCTCTATTACAATTTTGTATCATGAGGCTACAAGGAGGGATCCACTAACAAGATTCCTTCTGACAGACGACACATGAAGCACATCATGGAGAGGTAGAATTTTTTCTGATGTCATCTTCAGATCTATTCTTCCTCTTCCCACAACTTGTACCGTTGAGCCATCTCCTAGAGTCACGCCTCCTCCACCTGATTCCTGATAGGTTGAAAAACATGAGCGATCAAATAAAATGTGAATATTAGCTCCAGAATCCAACCACCAATCATCAGAATGGAAAGAAAGGTTTACTACAGGTTGATAGCTTACAGACCTGAAGGAGCTGGAAGACCCATTCAGAATCATGTTAGCCTCTGACTTGCCTTTTCCTTTGAAGGAGTTCTGGATAGGTTCTTTCTTCCTTTGGAAGCAGTTGATGGCTGTATGGTTGGTTCTACCACACACAAAACAAAATCTTCTTTGATCATGAGTCTGACAAAAGGTTCTAGATTTTGGTGGTGATGGTTTTGGTGATGATGGTTTTGGTGAGGAGGTTGAAAACTCTGCTTCTTTTTGAAGGAGTTTTTCTTGGATTTGAAATGGTTGTTTGATCTAGGTTTTGCATAGCTTTCTACAAGGTTTACCTTAGCTGTGTCATTTGACCTAGCTTTGGTTTTGGACCTATATTTCTCTTTTGTTCTAATTCTCGGTAGAGCTTGAGTGTATGTAATAGATCCTTGTAGATGTAGCAGGACGTTTGCCATTTTAGACCAGGAAGAAGGGAGTTTATCTATCAAGCATTCTATTTTGTGCTCAGTAGAAAAGAAAGTTCCCTTGGCTTGAACCTGCCTAAGGTGTTCTTGGAACTCATAGATTTGGTCATTGATAGGTTTGTTATCTACCATGACATATTGGTTGAATGTGGTAGAATTTGTCACGCCCCAGAACCAGAATACTGGAGAGCGGGGGCAGACATAGCCAGCTACGTATATGAAATGGAATCCATCTCGCTATACGGTCACGGCTGTCTAGATACATGAGGGTTTATCTTCAAGCCAACGGTCTCCTATGGTCATGAACAAGCCTAGTGTCTCAATCACAAGCAAGTAAGTAAAAGTTACAAGATGTATGATCATTAAATATACAATAGTAAGGCGTCCCAAACATTACATATTCAGCTGATCATGAAGCTAGTCGTTACAAAATGTTAGGACTAGCAAGAGTTTAGTCATACATGATCAACCCTAGGATCTGTTAATCATGTTACAGCCCGTAGGCAGACAGTAAATAAAGTGCAACCGAGCTAAACAGGTGCTCGTCGGCTAAACGCCTCAAAAGAATATTTTTACAATAAGTGGGAGATCAAAAATAAACCCACTCGTTGCCAGGGTTCCGTCTAGTGGTCACCATCTGGCTGGAAGGCCGGTAGATCCTCTGGAGCTAAACAGGTAATTTATACAGGTCATGCCATGTCAGGTAGCCGTCGCAACAGCTTATCAAGATATATCATGTCAGGTGTACTTGTCAGGAGTGCGCCACGACGGACCACTATCATGTCATGCCAGGTCACTTATCAAGAGTGCAACACTACGGGTCACCATCGTGTTATGCTAGTTCCTTGTCATACCATGTCATGTAAAATAGTCATTCCAAACATAATAAGTAAAAAATCAAGTTCATGACAAAAGATGTAAGGATATAAAATGGGCATAAAATATCTAATGAAATATCAATATACAGGGCCATAGAAGAGCCATACGGCTAAGGTATATGCGGCCAGGAGAGAATAAGACACATGCGGCTCAAATATGAGAGCGCATGCGGCCAGGGCCGCTGGATCTCATGCGGCCAAGTTCAGGAGGGCGCATGCAGTTCCAAAAGAAATGGGTCTCATACAGCTGGAAGGTGAACAACCCATGCGGCTAGGCTAGGAAAGTTCATGCGGCTAGAAGTGCAAGGGCACATGCGGCCAGGAAACTAATCCCCATGCGGCCAGGAAGAAATGGGGCGCATGCGGCCAGGGAGGTGATGGCGCATGCGGCTCCAAGATGTTGGGCCTCATGCGGCCAGCGGAAGAGTGGCTTCATGCGGCTGGGGGGGAGGCAAGCTCATGCGGCTAGGAAGAAATGCAAGTTCATGCGGATCAAGAAGATGGGCGCATATGCGGCTCGGGGAGCAATGCCTATGCGGCCAGACTGGTCACGGGCCTATGCGGCCAGGAAATGAAGGGGCTGCATGCAGCTAAAGGAGTTCAGAACTTATGCGGCTGGGAATTGAGCGAGTTATGCGGCTGAAATAGGTTCGACTCTCATGCGGCTCAAGAACTTCCAGTCATGCGGCTGAAATAGAACACTTGCCGCATGAAGTATTCATGCGGTCAAGTCAAGCACTGTTCATCTTCTTCCAAAATTTCAGAGAAGAGAACACCATGAGAGCCAAGTCCTCAAGCTCCATAACTCCATCATCCGGAGCCTAAATCCGAACTTCCACAGGTCAAAATGGGGTAGAACAAAATTCTCTACAACATGGAACCATCAAAACTCGGAAATAACAAGCTTAAGTAGATCAAAATCCAAGAGATCCAAAAATAATATAAATATAGATCTACAAGAATCTAGCCATGGAAAGTAAAAATGCCAAGTTCTAAAGTAAGTTAAAATGCTGTAAGGAAGAGAATGAAACAATAAAATTTGAGTTCCTCCATGAAGCAAGTTGTACTTGCCTAGAGCTCACTCTCTCTCTTGGTAGGTGAAGGAGTAATGGTGGAGAAGATGATAAATGAAGAGAGAGAAAGGAGAAGGGTTAATAAATGGTAGTGGTGGTGGTAGGTAGGGGGTTCACCCCTTGGTCCATGATGAACCAAATAGCAATCCCAAACCGAACCAAGCCAACCCGAACCAAGAATAACCAAGCCATGAAGGAAAGCTAAGCAAGAAAATCAGGCAATAGAAGAATAAATACGTACACGTATTCCAGAATACGTAATACGAACCACAGGCATTACAACTCTACCCACCTTAAAATAATTTTGTCCTCGGAATTTAATCAAGAGGCTAGAGGGGCAATGACAAGCTATACTAATAACAAACGAGCTATACTAGGCAATCAATCAATCATGCAAGCAAGGAATCGAAGGCATGAGGCATAACAAAGACATTATACCTCACGAGTCAAACAGGTCGGGATATCGCGATCGGATATCATCCTCACGCTCCCACGTTGACTCACCCAAAGAGTGATGACCCCGAGCAACTCAGACTAACTTGATAGTCTTGTTCTTAAGGATCTTCTCTCTCCGGTCCAATATAGACACGGGCCTCTCCTCATACGAAAGGTTGGTACCAACAACCAATTCCGAATGATCCAGGATGTGGCTCGGGTCTGGGATATACCGTCGTAATTGGGATACATGGAACACGTCATGCACCTCGCTTAGCGACGACGGAAGAGCGAGACGATAGGATACATCTCCTACTCGCTCCAGAATGTCAAACGGTCCTATATACCTAGGACTAAGCTTGCCCCGTACGCTGAAACGAATGACGCCACGGTTAGACGAAATCCTCAGGAATACATGATCGCCGACCGAAAACTTGACAGGGCACCGATGAGAATCGGCCCAATGACGCTGGCGATCTTGGGCAACTCGAAGATGATCTCTAACCCTCCTGACCACCTCAACTGTCTGGGAAATCATTTCTGGACCGAGCATCTGTCTCTCTCCAACATCATTCCAGGCTAGCGGGGATCTGCACTTCCTGCCATAAAGTGCCTCGAACGGTGCCATCTGGATACTGGCCTGGAAACTGTTATTGTACGAGAATTCTACCAGGTGCAAGTGATCTTCCCATGAACCACCGAAGTCAAGTGTGCAAGATCTCAACATGTCTTCAAGGGTCTGGATCGTGCGCTCCGACTGGCCATCTGTCTGCGGGTGATATGCTGAACTAAACTGGAGATGAGTCCCCAAACTCTCTTGCAAGCTACGCCAAAAGTGCAACGTAAATCTAGAATCTCGGTCCGAGGTGATACTGACGGGCACTCCGTGCAACCTGACAATCTGCCTGAGGTACATCTCTGCTAACTGAGCCGTCGATTGACCAACTCTGAATGGAAGAAAGTAAGTGTCACGCCCCGATCCCGCAGAGTCCCTTTCGTCCTCGCTTCAGGCTCTTTGGGACCGTTCGTCCTTGCTAAGGCGTGATGCCGTGCAAGCCTAAGTTGCGCTTGCACAAGGCCAAGACCTGGAACAAGACAAGATAGACAAGGTTGACAATACGCAGCGGAACGTATCGCAGATAATTGAAGCAACAGCGGACATATTTCAGAATACAAGTATTGAACACAATGGTAACAAGAACATTTCTCTTTATTGATTTCATTTGAATAGATTACAAGCTCTCAATTCTCTCTGATACAATGTTGCATTCTCTCAGAAATAATACAGATTACAATGATCCCGTTTCCATACATTACATCCCTTTATATACAAAACCAAACTCTTGCACAGATGTCATCTCTTGGCATCTCTTCTGATTTCTGGCTCCTGAGGATGAGGCTCGGGCTATCTCTTCGGACTATCTTTCTCGATGCATGGTGCACCTGCATGCAGACTGATGATGGGTCAGTATATCAGCATACTGGTGAATTGTGAACAAAGGAGCTACATTTTTCTGAAACGATCACTGTTCATTTAGTGAGAAAACATTTTCTTGTGATGTGATCTTGCTACTCTTTACCTAGATTCATTTCATGAATGCATTAGTCAGTTTACATTCTTTTGAAAATACATCTTTGAAAAGCCACAATCATTTCCATCATAGCCGCTGTGCCTCCCACGGGTTCAGCTCGTCGCTAACCGCTGTGACTCGCATGGGTTCAGCTCGTCGCTAGCCGCTGTGACGCTCTTGGGTTCAGCTCGTCGCTAACCGCTGTGACTTTCATGGGTTCAGCTCGTCGCTAGCCGCTGTGACTCTCTAGGGTTCAGCTCGTCACTAAGTGGATTCCCCAATGCGCATGCGATATCAAATAAATCATGCATAAATCGAGCAAGTCATAAACAATTCCATCTTCTTTTCAGGCAGGATACAGATCTCTTTTCTTAGCAGACAAGGGGCAGGTTCTCTTTTAAGCATACTCAAGATTTCAGTCTTGTTATTAACAAAAGCATTCAATCAAAAACTCAGATTCTTAAGGCGTAAGCGAATCATAAAATAAGTCTTTGTCCACTCACCCAGATTAATCGTCTTCTGTTGCAGAGCCAGCAATCCGATCTTTCTGTTTATCTAGTGCCTTTGCGGAGCGGGGCACTACATAATTATCCACCGAAAAGAAGTTTTGTCCTCGAAACTTAAGGAGAAACTTACGATATCCTTAGCAGCGATAGTCCTCATCCTTCACCATCATAAAATATTTACAGACTTTTTGTATGGAACGTTCATCTCATTATTGATATCGAGTAGGCAACGGAATTTTAATCAGAAGACATGTACAAATTCAATTGAATCAAAATTGGCCAGAGGATCGTGTTGCTCTGATACCATTCTGTCACGCCCCGATCCCGCAGAGTCCCTTTCGTCCTCGCTTCAGGCTCTTTGGGACCGTTCGTCCTCGCTAAGGCGTGATGCCGTGCAAGCCTAAGTTGCGCTTGCACAAGGCCAAGACCTGGAACAAGACAAGATAGACAAGGTTGACAATACGCAGCGGAACGTATCGCAGATAATTGAAGCAACAGCGGACATATTTCAGAATACAAGTATTGAACACAATGGTAACAAGAACATTTCTCTTTATTGATTTTATTTGAACAGATTACAAGCTCTCAATTCTCTCTGATACAATGTTGCATTCTCTCAGAAATAATACAGATTACAATGATCCCGTTTCCATACATTACATCCCTTTATATAAAAAACCAAACTCTTGCACAGATGTCATCTCTTGGCATCTCTTCTGATTTCTGGCTCCTGAGGATGAGGCTCGGGCTATCGCTTCGGACTATCTTTCTCGATGCATGGTGCACCTGCATGCAGACTGATGATGGGTCAGTATATCAGCATACTGGTGAATTGTGAACAAAGGAGCTACATTTTTCTGAAACGATCACTGTTCATTTAGTGAGAAAACATTTTCTTGTGATGTGATCTTGCTACTCTTTACCTAGATTCATTTCATGAATGCATTAGTCAGTTTACATTCTTTTGAAAACACATCTTTGAAAAGCCACAATCATTTCCATCATAGCCGCTGTGCCTCCCACGGGTTCAGCTCGTCGCTAACCGCTGTGACTCGCATGGGTTCAGCTCGTCGCTAGCCGCTGTGACGCTCTTGGGTTCAGCTCGTCGCTAACCGCTGTGACTCTCATGGGTTCAGCTCGTCGCTAGCCGCTGTGACTCTCTAGGGTTCAGCTCGTCACTAAGTGGATTCCCCAATGCGCATGCGATATCAAATAAATCATGCATAAATCGAGCAAGTCATAAACAATTCCATCTTCTTTTCAGGCAGGATACAGATCTCTTTTCTTAGCAGACAAGGGGCAGGTTCTCTTTTAAGCATACTCAAGATTTCAGTCTTGTTATTAACAAAAGCATTCAATCAAAAACTCAGATTCTTAAGGCGTAAGCGAATCATAAAATGAGTCTTTGTCCACTCACCCAGATTAATCGTCTTCTGTTGCAGAGCCAGCAATCCGATCTTTCTGTTTATCTAGTGCCTTTGCGGAGCGGGGCACTACAGTAAGCCACCTTCATGAGCCGATCAACTATAACCCAAATAGCATCTCGACCAGCTGGGGATCTAGGCAATCCAGTCACGAAATCCATGGTCACATGCTCCCACTTCCATTCCGGAATCGGCAAGGGCTGAAGAAGTCCTGCTGGTCTCTGATGTTCGGCCTTGACTTGTTGGCAAACCAAACACCGAGAGACAAACCGAGCAATCTCTCGCTTCATGTCATTCTACCAGAAGTGCTGACGGATATCACGGTACATTTTCGTACCGCCAGGATGGATGGAATACTGAGAACTGTGCGCTTCCGACATGATCTCATGTCTAATATCTCCACTGGGTACACAAAGACGCTTACCATATCGAAGTGTACCGTCCTCATGAATGCATAACTCCGGTCTTCGTCCTGCCTCACACTCTGCTCTGAGTCGCTGAAGCTTGGAATCTGTTGACTGCGCCATCCGGATCCTCTCGACTATAGTGGACTGAACTTGCATACTGGTCATCAACGCCACACTGGAAGGGAGAACAACTTCTATACCCATCTTCTGAAGATCTACTAACAACTCCGGTTGTGCTGTTAGAAAATAAACTCCGGCTCTCCTGCTCAACGCATCTGCAAGGATGTTGGCCTTCCCGGGATGATACTGCAAGTTGACGTCATAATCCACAAGAAGCTCCAGCCACCTCCTCTGGCGCATGTTAAGATCCTTCTGAGTGAAAATATACTTCAGGCTCTTGTGGTCGGTAAAAACCTCCACCATGTCTCCATACAAGTAGTGCCTCCACAACTTAAGTGCAAACACCACTGCTGCCAGCTCCAAGTCATGGGTTGGATAATTTCTCTCATGATCACGAAGTTGTCGTGAAGCATAAGCTATTACCTTCCCATGCTACATCAGAACACACCCTAATCCTCTGCCTGAAGCATCACAATACACTGAGAATCCTCCGGTCCCATCTGGAAGCGTGAGAATGGGTGCCGTTATCAGGCCTCTTTTCAACTGCTCAAAAGAACTCTGACACTCCGCTGTCCAAGCAAACTGTACATCCTTACGAGTCAACTGGGTCAATGGCGCTGATATCCGAGCAAAATCTGATACAAACCGCCCGTAATAGCCGGCCAATCCAAGGAAACTGCAAACTTCTGCAACTGTGCTGGGCACCGGCCACGACTCAATAGCCACAATCTTCTGGGGATCGACTTCTACTCCTCCTCTGGTGATGATATGACCCAAGTACGAAATGCGATCAAGCCAGAACTCGTATTTACTAAACTTGGCATACAACTGGTGCTCCCTGAGAGTCTAAAGAACCACATGGAGATGCTGCTCATGCTCGGCTTCACTCTTGCTGTAGACCAGGATGTCATCCAAGAACACGATCACAAACTGATCCAAGTATGGCATAAAGATGCGATTCATGAGGTCCATGAATACTGCCGGTGCATTGGTTGCTCCAAAGGGCATAACAAGGAACTCCCAATGCCCATATCTCGATCTAAAAGCTGTCTTCGGGATATCCTGCTCTCTGACTCTGATCTGATGATATCCTGAGCGCAAGTCGATCTTCGAAAATACTGATGCCCCCTTGAGTTGATCAAATAAGTCATCTATCCTCGGGAGAGGGTATCTGTTCTTGATTGTCACTGAGTTCAAGGTACGATAATCAATACATAACCGGGACGTACCATCCTTCTTTTTCACAAGAAGCATCGGGGCTCCCCAAGGCGATCCACTAGCACGAATGAATCCCTTGATTCTGAGTTCCTCAATCATCTTGTACAAGATCTCCAATTCTGAAGGCGCCATCCTGTAGACTCTTCCTGACACTGGGGCTGTCCCGGGAATCAAGTCTATGGTGAACTCGATCTCCCGTTCTGGCGGCATACCTGGAAGCTCTTCTAGAAAAATATCTGGAAACTCCTCGACTATTCGAGGCAACTGTACTGCTGCTACTGCCATCCGCAACACTGGAGGAGAAGGCTCAACTGCGCCTCGAGAAAAGGAAAACTTCGGCTCGCCTGGAATGCTAAAAATAACTCTACCAATATGGCAGTCTATTCTAGCATACTGGTTCCTCAACCAATCCATCCCTAAGACCACATCATAATCGGTCATCGGGAACTCTATCAATCTAGCAGGGAACTCTCTACCGCTAACTACGATCCGACACGAGAAAAACACTCTATCGACTCCCACAAGTCCGTTACCAGTAAGTATATTGAGCCTTACTGATAAGGACTCGGGCTCCAATCCTACCCGTGTCGCGAATCGTGCAGACATAAATGAGTGGGATACACCAGAATCAAATAAAGCTAAAGCTGGAAAGGAGTTGACGAGAATAGTACCTGCCACTACCTCTCCTGGTGCCAATCCTTCCTCTGCGGTCATCACCATAGCATGACCATGCCCTCGGGGCGCTGGTCCCCTCTGCTGAAATCCTTGCTGCCTGCTCTGACTCAAGGCTTGGGCTTGTGCATGCTGCTGGGGGTTCTGCTGCTGGAATATTTGGGACTGAGGCGGCAAGGGCCTCGGCAATGGATACTGCTGCTGCTGCTGGACCGGAGCTGGTTCTCTAACCGAAGATCTAGAAAGGTTGGACGATGATGAACCACCCTTATTCGGGCAGGATCCAACCCTATGGTCCGGTGCTCCACAAGCCAGACACAATCCCTGTGCCCTGCGATATTCTGCCACCACATGGCCTGGCTTTCCACAATGAGAACAACCCACTGCGGAAGATTGCTTCTGCTTCTGCTGTTGAGGGTGCGTCGGAGTGGAATGCTGAACCGACGTTACTGAGGCCGCTCGCCTCGGAGCTCCAATAGTCAAAGCCCTGGCTGCCGAGGCTGGTGCTAAAGACTGATTCATCTGGCCGTAGGATCTCTTCCGACCTCCGGCCCTATCCACAATCCTCTGGGAGGTGTACTCATGCCTCCTAGCTGCTCTCAAGACTGCATCAAAAGTCTGATGCTCAAACTGCTCAACCGCCAGTAGAATCTCCAGGTGAAGCCCCTGCTGAAATCGCCCCTGCTGAAATCGCTGGGCTCTATCATACTCGGTTGCCACCAAAGTGGGAGCAAACCGATTTAGTCTAGAAAATTCGACCGCATATCCGTCGACCGTCCTGCCTATCTGCTTCAGATTGGTGAACCTCGTCTGTAGATCATACCGAGCTACAGCATCAAAATACTTGGTCTGGAATCTCTCTCTGAATAATGCCCAGGCAATGGGTGCTGCTAATCCAACGGCCTGCGCTGCCCATCAGCTACGGACAAGATTTAACAACTGCAGGCGCACCACGGCTACCTTCTCGTTCTCTGGGGTCCTGGCTGCTTCTAGAATCACCTCTGTGTCCTGAAGCCATGCATCTGCTGCGATAGCATCTTCACTACCGTCGAAGAATGGAGGGTTCAAGCGCTTGAAGCTGTTGGCCGCGCTGTTACCCTGATGACCACCCCGGGTCAAAGCATCTGTCACTGCCTGGTGCAAGGCATCTCCACGCCGGTCTTGGGAAGCTATCAAGGTCCTGACGAGTCCTACCAAAGTGCCGTCATCATGTTCTACAGGTTGAACTGGCTGGACTGGTGGCTCTCCGCCAGAAGTCACGACTCTGGAGGCTACTCTGGAATGCTGGGCTTGATCTCCAGGTTGCTACTGGTCCGCGGAAGGTGCTTCGTCTTGCTGGTCGGTAGGACCACGAACAATGCCGCTGAAGAAGACGACATGGGGAACAATAAGGAAGGACCAGGATAGACCAATGATTACAAGCAAATGTGATCAGGACAAGAATTCAGGGATTCAGAAGATACGAGCAGAGATCAAGGACGAATACTGATTGAGACATCTATCCGATAAACCCTCACATATCTTGATTGAGACATCTATCCGGTACCATTGGCTCTAAGTTTCTTCTTAAAGATCCACTTACAACCTATTGGTTTGCTGCCTAAAGGAATGTCTGCTAAAAATCAAGTATTGTTCTCCAAGATGGAGTTGTACTCATTGTTAATAGCTTCTTTCCAGAAAGGGGCATCAGGAGAGGATATGGCTTCTTCATAAGTTGAGGGATCACCTTCTATTAAAAATATGAAGAATTCTTCTCCTAAATTCTTTTCAATCCTTTCTCTT
The DNA here is from genome assembly GCA_029216955.1 of Iris pallida. NCBI lineage: Eukaryota > Viridiplantae > Streptophyta > Magnoliopsida > Asparagales > Iridaceae > Iris > Iris pallida. The sequence goes on along the minus strand of JANAVB010025999.1, from coordinate 14,482,390 downwards.
TTACTCCTTCTAGGTTCTATGACTTGTTCAGATTGAGAATTAGGCATTCGGTCATGAGAACTAGTAGACGGAGTAAGAGAAGGGTTAGAGGAAGATGAAAGGGTTCTATCCTTGAAGGGAAAAATGTTCTCAAAGTAAACTGCATCTCTAGCTTCAATGATTGTGTTATTAGAGATTTCATTTACTTCAAAATGAGTTACAAGAAATCTATTGGCATTACTATCTAGGGCATATCCTATGAATACAGCATCTACAATCTTAGGTCCTATCTTCCTCTTTTTGGGTTCAGAAATTCCTACTTTAGCTAGACATCCCCAAACTTTGAGGTAATTAATCCTAGGGGTCCGACCTTTCCATAACTCATATGGTGTCTTATTATTAGTCTTACTGGGTATCCTATTAAGAATATAACAGGCTGACAATAAGGCTTCTCTCCAAAGATTATCAGGGGCACCTGAGCTGAGAAGCATGGCATTGACCATATCTAAAAGAGTGCGATTCTTCCTTTCAGCAACTCCATTGGATTGTGGTGAATAAGGAGCAGTTACCTCATGAATAATTCCGTGCTCTTCACAGTAGTTAGTCATTTCATTTGAGGTATATTCTCCACCACGATCTGATCTAAGGATTTTAATCTTCCTATCCAACTGGTTCTCAGCTTCAGATTTATAGACCTTGAATCTGTCTAGAACTTCATCTTTGGTCTTAAGGAGATAGGTATAACAATACTTTGAATGATCATCTATAAAAGTAACAAAGTATTTCCTACCACCTCGGGTCAAAACCCTATTGGAATCACAAACATCACTATGAATAAGTTCTAGGAGTTCATAATCTCTATAGACAGATTTGAAAGGTAATCTAGTGTATTTGGCTTGAACACAAATCTCACATTTATTTTCATCATCTATAGGAGTCTTAGGGATAAGATCTAAGTTCATCATCCTTTTGATAGATCCTAAGTTCACATGACCTTGTCTACCATGCCAAATATTTGATGATTCAACATTTGCAACAAAAGAAGGATTATAACTTTTATTCATAGTACTTAAAATAAAAAGTCCATCTTTCACAAATCCTTTTCCAATAAACAGATCATTCTTAGAGAAAACTACTTTATTGGCCTCCATTACAATTTTGTATCCTGAGGCTACAAGGAGGGATCCACTAACAAGATTTCTTCTGACAGACGGCACATAAAGTACATCATGGAGAGGTAGAATTTTTTCTGATATCATCTTCAGATCTATTCTTCCTCTTCCCACAACTTGTACCGTTGAGCCATCTCCTAGAGTCACGCCTCCTCCACCTGATTCCTGATAGGTTGAAAAACAGGAGCGATCAAACAAAATGTGAATATTAGCTCCAGAATCCAACCACCAATCATCAGAATGGAAAGAAAGGTTTACTACAGGTTGATAGCTTACAGACCTGAAGGAGCTGGAAGACCCATTCAGAATCATGTTAGCCTCTGACTTGCCTTTTCCTTTGAAGGAATTCTGGATAGGTTCTTTCTTCCTTTGGAAGCAGTTGATGGCTGTATGGTTGGTTCTACCACACACAAAACAAAATCTTCTTTGATCATGAGTCTGACAAAAGGTTCTAGATTTTGGTGGTGATGGTTTTGGTGATGATGGTTTTGGTGAGGAGGTTGAAAACTCTGCTTCTTTTTGAAGGAGTTTTTCTTGGATTTGAGATGGTTGTTTGATCTAGGTTTTGCATGGCTTTCTACAAGGTTTACCTTAGCTGTGTCATTTGACCTAGCTTTGGTTTTGGACCTATATTTCTCTTTTGTTCTAATTCTCTGTAGAGCTTGAGTGTATGTAATAGATCCTTGTAGATGTAGCAGGACTTTTGCCACTTTAGACCAGGAAGGAGGGAGTTTATCTATCAAGCATCCTATTTTGTGCTCAGTAGAAAAGAAAGTTCCCTTGGCTTGAACCTGCCTAAGGTGTTCTTGGAACTCATAGATTTGGTCATTGATAGGTTTGTTATCTACCATGACATATTGGTTGAATGTGGTAGAATTTGTCACGCCCCAGAACCAGAATACTGGAGAGCGGGGGCAGACATAGCCAGCTACGTATATGAAATAGAATCCATCTCGCTATACAGTCACGGCTGTCTAGATACATGAGGGTTTATCTACAAGCCAACGGTCTCCTATGGTCATGAACAAGCCTAGTGTCTCAATCACAAGCAAGTAAGTAAAAGTTACAAGATGTATGATCATTAAATATACAATAGTAAGGCGTCCCAAACATTACATATTCAGCTGATCATGAAGCTAGTCGTTACAAAATGTTAGGACTAGCAAGAGTTTAGTCATACATGATCAACCCTAGGATCTGTTAATCATGTTACAGCCCGTAGGCAGACAGTAAGTAAAGTGCAACCGAGCTAAACAGGTGCTCATCGGCTAAACGCCTCAAAAGAATATTTTTACAATAAGTGGGAGATCAAAAATAAACCCACTCGTTGCCAGGGTTCCGTCTAGTGGTCACCATCTGGCTGGAAGGCCGGTAGATCCTCCGGAGCTGCTCCGAAATCTGGCCATACAAAACCAGCTGGGTCAGATCCCAGAAAGAGCAAGTGCGACAAAGGAGGCTTCACTTAGGAACTAAAACCAGCAATCATCACAAGAGTATAATAAGGTAAAAACTGGAAATAAAGAGAATACATCAGGATGATATACGACGAGATAACCATGGAACTATTCAGATAACCAGGTTACAACCCGTAAACCAAACAAGGACCGGGGTTGTAACCCTTCGTCTGAACAGAACTTGAAATTCTCACCATTTATCGATAAAATAAATACAGGCATTCAGGTCATATAGCAATCTGGAGCAGGATCAGGACAAGACTAGACTGGTTAAACTCTATCCAATCATTTCACGGCCAAACAAGACCTACGGCTTGATACTTTAACTAACTAGGGTTATCACAGGCCTAGTTACTAACAAGATGCAGTGAGATTATTCCACAGCCACAAGCCCTGCAGACTATCCAGGTTACCCAGGTCGAAATTAGGGGTTGAATACAGGTGGGTACATCGTCAGGAAACGTATGTACCCTTAAGTAGCTTGAAGGGTGCAACACATGACAGTGTGCTGGAAATGTGCCCTACTCGACGGCAGGCTACAGATCCCAGGCGCGCCCAGGTAACGGGATTGCCTGTAGCTGGGGAATCTCTTTATGACTAATGTGTTAATCTAGTTATTAACCTTAGTCCATTTCAATAGGTACTCCTGACCGTGGTACTCAGGAGTCCCTGTCCTAGACATGATGCAAGACAGGACTGGTTTATTTGTACAAGCACAATCGCCCACGGTGTCCAGGTAATTTATACAGGTCATGCCATGTCAGGTAGCCGTCGCAACAGCTTATCAAGATATATCATGTCAGGTGTACTTGTCAGGAGTGCGCCACGACGGGCCACTATCATGTCATGCCAGGTCACTTATCAAGAGTGCACCACTACGGGTCACCATCGTGTTATGCTAGTTCCTTGTCATACCATGTCATGTACAATAGTCATTCCAAACATAATAAGTAAAAAATCAAGTTCATGACAAAAGGCGTAAGGATATAAAATGGGCATAAAATATCTAATGAAATATCAATATACAGGGCCATAGAAGAGCCATACGGCTAAGGAATATGCGGCCAGGAGAGAATACGACACATGCGGCTCAAATATGAGAGCGCATGCGGCCAGGGCCGCTGGATCTCATGCGGCCAAGTTCAGGAGGGCGCATGCGGTTCCAAAAGAAATGGGTCTCATACAGCTGGAAGGTGAACAACCTATGCGGCTAGGCTAGAAAAGTCCATGCGGCTGGAAGTGCAAGGGCACATGCGGCCAGGAAACTAATCCCCATGCGGCCAGGAAGAAATGGGGCGCATGCGGCCAGGGAGGTGATGGCGCATGCGGCTCCAAGATGTTGGGCCTCATGCGGCCAGCGGAAGAGTGGCTTCATGCGGCTGGGGGGGAGGCAAGCTCATGCGGCTAGGAAGAAATGCAAGTTCATGCGGCTCAAGAAGATGGGCGCATATGCGGCTCGGGGAGCAATGCCTATGCAGCCAGACTGGTCACGAGCCTATGCGGCCAGGAAATAAAGGGGCTGCATGCGGCTAAGGGAGTTCAGAACTTATGCGGCTGGGAATTGAGCGAGTTATGCGGCTGAAATAGGTTCGACTCTCATGCGGCTCAAGAACTTCCAGTCATGCGGCTGAAATAGAACACTTGCCGCATGAAGTATTCATGCGGTTAAGTCAAGCACTGTTCATCTTCTTCCAAAATTTCAGAGAAGAGAACACCATGAGAGCCAAGTCCTCAAGCTCCATAACTCCATCATCCGGAGCCTAAATCCGAACTTCCACAGGTCAAAATAGGGTAGAACAAAATTCTCTACAACATGGAACCATCAAAACTCGGAAATAACAAGCTTAAGTAGATCAAAACCCAAGTGATCCGAAAATAATATAAATATAGATCTACAAGAATCTAGCCATGGAAAGTAAAAATGCCAAGTTCTAAAGTAAGTTAAAATACTGTAAGGAAGAAAATGAAACAATAAAATTTGAGTTCCTCCATGAAGCAAGTTGCACTTGCCTAGAGCTCACTCTCTCTCTCTCTCTCTTGGTAGGTAAAGGAGTAATGGTGGAGAAGATGATAAATGAAGAGAGAGAAAGGAGAAGGATTAATAAATGGTAGTGGTGGTGGTAGGTAGGGGGTTCACCCCTTGGTCCATGATGAACCAAATAGCAATCCCAAATCGAACCAAGCCAATCCAAACCAAGAATAACCAAGCCATGAAGGAAAGCTAAGCAAGGAAATCAGGCAATACAAGAATAAATACGTACACGTATTCCAGAATACGTAATACGAACCACAGACATTACATAATTGAATCTATCAATTCCAGCATCATCACAACCATACTCATCTTCCAAAGCATCCCAGAGTTCTTTAGCGCTTTTATACTCAAAAAATATGTCATAGAGTGACTCCGACATAGCACTTAAGATTCTGTGGAAGCAGTGGTAGTCAATTTCCTTAGGGGTCTTGGACTTGGAAGAAGAGGAGGACTTGGAAACCCCTACGTCAGACTCAGTCTCATCAGAATCATTTGAGATGGGCATGGACCCATCAATGGCAGAAATCAGGCCTAAAGTGGTAAGCCAAAATTTCATCTGGCTTTGCCACCTCTTGAAGTAGGTGCCATTGAATTTTGCAGGCTTTGCAGAAAAAATCTCTTCCTTGGAAGTCATGTTTTCTAAAGTCTGTAAAATTATATTTACTCAATAAGATGGTTTTAAACTAAAATTAACAATTAAAATGATTTTAGTAATAGACCTTTAAAATTTTAGTTTTTTAAGTTTTGATAAGGTTGGGTTAGCTATAGGGGCCGGATCCCAGCAAGCGGAGGTTCACTAGGAACTCTTAAGTACCGGTCGCTTAGACAAATTTTTGTCTTGTTGACAGAAGGGCCCTTTCGGCTTGTTCCCAAACAAATCTTAACTTTAGAACTTTAAAAATTAAAGAAATTTTACTAAATCAATTAATTGTTCGATTTAGCCTAAATTGATATATATTGAGTAAAAAAGGAACTAGTGAAATGGCTAGCAAATATATGAATAAGGCTATTTGTGAAATGAACAACAGTAGAAGTAACAATATTAATATTGCTAACAGAACAAATTATGTTAAAAGATTTAATAAAAATTACTAACAAAGCAAATTTTGTATATGAGAGCAAATTTTTCTAACAGAACAAATTGCTAACAGAACAAATTAATATTGCTAACAGTAGAAACAACTTTTGTTAACAGAACAAATTAATATTTTCGTACAGAACAAATACAAAATTAATATTGTTAATACGAAATTAATATTTTCGTACAGAACAAATACGAAATTAATGTTTTCGTACAGAATAAATTAATATTTTGCTAACAGAAGAAATTAGTATTAATATTGTTAACAGTAGAAGCAAATTAATATTTTGCTAACAGAACAAAGGATATTTTCGTACAGAAATCGAAAAAGAACAAACTAAATATTTTGTGAAAATAGATATCTCTTAGATTGTTGTAAATTTTGAACAAATCTTCGTTTTTGAAATCTGCAAAATAATAAATTAATTAAATGTTACCGGCCTTCGGGAAAGTCGCGCACGAAGTACTGCCCTAAGAGATAGTCCGGGTCTATGTACAGACTGGATCCGAACGCTCCTAGCGGTAAAATCTCTGGTCTACCGGAACCTCTTTGCCGCACACGACTTGGAGAGGATGACCCCGACTTAGCTCTGCCCAGAGCAACAACGAAGAACTGAAATTCGGGAGCGTCGAGAAATTTGAGAGAGTTTGTGCAGCGTAAAAATTCTGTGTTATGAGAATAAAAAGGAGAGCTCATTTTATAGGCTTACAATGGAGAGGAGAATTAAACTCAGTTTTAATTAGCTGATTTAATTCGAACGTTACAAAGATTTTTCAGTACATGGTTCATTGAGTCTGGACTGAATATGAACAGTGAACGTTACGAAATTAAAAAGGTTTGTAACGGTCAGAAATATTTTTAAAGAAGTAAAAAATTCTTTAGGGTCTCAGCCCAAACCCGATGAGGAAATGGGATCGGCATTCGGCGTCCGCAGGTGTGGGCACGTACCCGCACCCGTTACGCGCGCCGAACCGAACAGAGCCGAGCCGGGCCGGACGACGACAGCGGCGCGCGCGTGTGGCCCATTGGGCTCCCACACTAATCTTCAAAGAAGCAAAGTAGAAGACAGGGATATATGCACAGTAAAAGTAAAACAATTGGCAGATGTAGGACTATTGAGCTTTTGCATGGAAAGCTACAGCTAACAATCCTCCCCAAAAGCTCAAGTTCCAAGATAATATAAAAAAGGAAAACAAGATAAGAGTAAGAAAATTTCTGGGCAGTTGTATACTATGCATAAATGAGATGGACTACAGCCTTGAATCTCACGTAGCGACTATTGTCTTTGTCTGAAGAAGAGCTTGATGGACTACACCTTGAATCAGTTTTCTTGAACCAGATTCAGACTATAGCACACATAGTATGCTAAAGGTACTTGGGTCTATCGAATGGCACATTTGGATGGCCATGCGCACTTTTACACATTCATGAGAGTTGTCTAGGATCGCCCTGTCCTATAGTCGCGGCCCTCACCACCTCTCATGTAGGTAAGTCCTTAAGGGTTGGTGATAGGTATCAACCCTGCATATCATGAATGGATGCTAAAGCTAGAAGGGTTCTAATAGAAGATATTCTAGCTACAGGAGAGTAGGTATCAAAATAATCTAATCCTTTCTTCTGGATAAATTCTTTGGCCACTAGTCTAGCCTTATATTTTTCTATGGTACCATCGGCTCTAAGTTTTTTCTTAAAGATCCACTTACAACCTATTGGTTTGCTGCCTAAAGGAAGGTCTGCTAAAAATCAAGTATTGTTCTCCATGATGGAGTTGTACTCATTGTTAATAGCTTCTTTCCAGAAAGGGACATCAGGAGAGGATATGGCTTCTTCATAAGTTGAGGGAGTACCTTCTATCAAAAATGTGAAGAATCCTTCTCTTAAATTCTTTTCAATCCTTTCTCTTTTATCGCTTCTAGGTTTTATGACTTGTTTAGATTGAGAATTAGGCATTCGGTCATGAGAACTAGTAGACGGAGTAAGAGAAGGGTTAGAGGAAGATGAAAGGGTTCTATCCTTGAAGGAAAAAAATATTATCAAAGTAAACTGCATCTCTAGCTTCAATGATTGTGTTATTAGAGATTTCATTTACTTCAGAATGAGTTACAAGAAATCTATTAGCATTACTATCTAGGACATATCCTATGAATACAGCATCTACAGTCTTAGGTCCTATCTTCCTCTTTTTGGGTTCAGGAATTCCTACTTTAGCTAGACATCCCCAAACTTTGAGGTAATTAATCCTAGGGGGTCCGACCTTTCCATAACTCATATGGTGTCTTATCATTAGTCTTACTGGGTATCTTATTAAGAATATAACAGGCTGACAATAAGGCTTCTCCCCAAAGATTATCAGGGGCACCTGAGCTGAGAAGTATGGCATTGACCATATCTAAAAGAGTGTGATTCTTCCTTTCAGCAACTCCATTGGATTGTGGTGAATAAGGAGCAGTTACCTCATAAATAATTCTGTGCTCTTCACAGAAGTTAGTCATTTTATTTGAGGTATACTCTCCACCACGATCTGATCTAAGGATTTTAATCTTCCTATCTAACTGGTTCTCAGCTACAGATTTATAGACCTTGAATCTATCTAGAACTTCATCTTTGGTCTTAAGGAGGTAGGTATAACAATACTTTGAATGATCATCTATAAAAGTAACAAAGTATTTCCTACCACCTCGGGTCAAAATCCTATTGGAATCACAAACATCACTATGAATAAGTTCTAGGAGTTCAGAATCTCTATAGGCAGATTTGAAAGGTAATCTAGTGTGTTTGGCTTGAACACAAATTTCACATTTGTTTTCATCATCTATAGGAGTCTTAGGGGTAAGATCTAAGTTCATCATCCTTTTGATAGATCCTAAGTTCACATGACCTAGTCTACCATGCCAAATATTTGATGATTCAACATTTGCAACAAAAGAAGGATTATAACTTTTATTCATAGTACTTAAAATAAAAAGTCCATCTTTCACAAATCCTTTTCCAATAAACAGATTATTCTTAGAGAAAACTACTTTATTGGCCTCCATTACAATTTTGTATCCTGAGGCTACAAGGAGGGATCCACTAACAAGATTACTTCTGACAGACGGCACATGAAGCACATCATGGAGAGGTAAAAAATTTTCTGATGTCATCTTCAGATCTATTCTTCCTCTTCCCACAACTTGAGCATATAGTAAATGGCTAACATGCGGCTGGATAGACTTTTGTAGTGGTTGTATCCAACCCCAGGCAACCGCTGCATCTAATAGGCACGAGAGGTACTCCATGACCAGGGTGATTAGATAAGGAGATATGGGGTCACCCTGCCTGAGCCTGCGGTTGCTGGTGAAGAATCCTACCGTGTATATATATATATAGTCCAAGCTCTCTGACCCAAGTAGTTAGGGAGGGGGGCTCACTTGTGGGAGGTCCCAAGTTCCCCCCCCCCCCCCCCCCCCCCCTACTTAGAGATTTAGGGGGTTATCAAATCCATGCACCCGACAAAGGCGTTGTTAAGCCCCCCCGGTGGTCGCGGGACGGCCACGGTCCCAAGCTGGCGGCCTCAAGAAATGGACACCAATATATATATATATATATATATATATATATATATATATATATATATATATATATATATATTTTATTTTATATATATATATATATATATATATATATAAAATAAAAAAAAAAAAAAAAATATATATATATATATATATATATATATATATATATATATTCATCCACCAAAACTACTCATATATAAATAAGCAAGCTATGAGGGTCTCCTATAGAACACTTCACCCACATTCTGGAAGCCTATAGCAAAATTCTAGTCCGTAGATGATTATACAGATCCGTCTCGGTGGGAGAAAAAAAAAAAATTGTGCGTGACAAATAACTATTAGTCAACATATTTCAATAAGAGTCAGAAGGATAACAAAAATTAGTTTCGGATAGGGCAATCGGAACCAAAATTTGCCTCATTCTGTAAATGATGTCCGGTCTTTATTCCCAAAAAAAAAATGAAGTGTTTATTCCAAAAAAAAAACATTTTGGAATCGGCTTGTAAAAGCTGTTCCCCGTAGATAGAAAATGAATTATGATTGTTACTAAGCTACATAATATTTTGTATGCTTATACTTGCTCTCTTTCTACAGTCATTTCTTCGACTTACGGATGGCAAGTTCGTTCCTCCAAGAATATATTGACCGAGTTACTACATACAAAGCATGCATTTCCTCATTGGCAAGTTGTCGAGCTGGTTTTGTACTATACTTGGTCTCAATTTGATACGTTCGTCTAATTTTGATAAACTTTTCACTCCTCCTCCTCCTCATACAGACTTGATTTGGTCCATGTCTAGTAGACTAGAGATGGACACGGTTTGAACCTCATTTTCGACGTTCGACGACATCGGAAGGAAAAAAAACTAAAAAAAATTTGATTTGTAATTGCTTATCATTGCTGCTTATGCTTTTTCTAAAAAACAATCCTCAAAAATGTTTGTTAAAAACTGTTGATCAAAATTTTTTTTAACAACAATTGGTTCAATTTTGTAACATCTTTTGTTGAAAGGGTGCTTGTTCAAAAATTATTTCTGCTACTGCTGTATCAAAAGCAGCAACAATTAAAAATAGACATAATTCTTCACGGCAGAAAAATTATTATGAATATGAGCAGAAAAAATTGTTCTCTCTGATCTGCTTTGCTTTCGCAAAAATAATATAAGTTTTTTTTTTGACTTTCGTCGCTCTTATTAATAAGATTTTGTAAATATATTTTACTTTTTCTGTTTATTAGACTTCTATTTCTCTGTTTGTTACGTAAAATATTTGTTTTATTACGAAAAACAGTCTTCAAATATTTTGTGTAACGAAAAAAAGAAATAGAAGTTTAACAAACACAAAAACGGAAGAACGTAGTAAGTATATATTTTTATTAGTAAGTGGGACCAAAGTGAAAAAGAGAGGCTAAATTGCAACTTGATACCCTCAACTATTACCGTTTTTTAACTTATTACCCTCAACTTTTATAGGTACCAACTTAATATCCTGAAAATATTTTGGACCAAATTGCATCTTCTCTTCTCACCCCAACCCCCCACTCCTCTCTCTCCGGTTGCGGGTGGCAGCAGGCACGCGCGCGCGAGCGGATGGCAGACGCGAGCAGGCGGCGAGCGCAGGGACGCTCGGGGGCGCGCACGACGAGATGGGCAACGCGTGAGCAGGTGCGGGGCAGAGCAAAGGGGTGCACTGGGCAGCGCACGACGGCGCTCGGGACAGCGCGCGGGGGTGCACACGAGCGAGAGCGTGGGCTTGGACGCGGAGGCGGGTAGGGTGGGTCGTCGGGACCGGGGGTGGGTGGGGGGGTGGTCGCCCAGGGGGGTAGGGTGGCCGCCGGGGGTGGGGGAAGTAGCTGTAACGATCCGCTCCGTCCTAGCGGAACATCGATTCAAACGACAAGTGCAACGACTCATTTCGATCGTTGACTCGAAGAGTTGCGTCGACCCAATGAAGTATCGATGCGAATCGATGCAAGTGTTAAGTTGGCCCTTCAAGAAGAATCGAGACTTAGACTTTCAAAGGCGTGCTCGAAGTCTCGCTCAGCCGATGCGATCATCGCTAAGGTGGGTGGCTCCGATGAACCTGTCTTTGCTTAGCCTAGACACATAATAATACGGTTTATATTGCTAGATCGCTAGGCGAGAACTTCATGCATGCTAATGAAATGACTCAATGCACCTAGCTAAGGGAATAATCTCATTTTGTATGCTTGTGTAGAACATGAAAATAAACTTGGAGAATTACTCGAACCTTCGCACCGCACTCCACGCTCGTGCCAACGCACAGCTTACATTTCGAGTAGATATACTTATGCGTTTGATTACAAATGAAATGCTTGTCACTAAATCGTACCATAACTTGCGACATGAAACAATGAATGGTTTACTAAAATGAGGCAGGAAGATTATCAACATAGTCGTTCCGTGCAGAGTATAGAAACATCGTGAGATTTTGGGACCAATGGGTCGCCAAGGCAGTTCCCGCACAGGAAGATGCATAATGGATGAATGGATGAATGTATGAACAAATGAATAAGTGAATGAATAGATGAACAAATGAATGAATGAACAAGTGAAAGAAAGAAAAGATAAGAATGAATGAATGAAAGAAAGAGTAGCGATAGGTATGACGGGGACGTGCAACGGGGCTCGCTACCCGCGCTGCACGGATAACGTCGCCAACCTAATCGGTAATCGATTATGGCTCAAAGACAGCCTATGGCTCAAAGACAGTCCGTTAAGTTAAAAATGACAAGACAATACGAAATGGTCGTGGATAACTCGATGCACGAGAGAAACAAATGAATAAGGATTCCAAGGCAATGATCAACGACATCGTGGCCGGTCTAGGCGGAATCATAGCTTACGGACGACTTGAGTGCATGCTCGGCCACCCAAGAGGCGTAAGTCGGGTATTGCATGGCCTATCTGGCTATCAGGGTGTACCAGCCATCAATGGCTGATAGAAAACCACAATACCAAGATGGATAGTCCAAAATGGCTTGTGGTGCCAGCGACCGGTGCATATAGATTAAGTTGGCTCGATTGCGGTAATCCGCGTGCGAGACCTTGCATTAAAACAAGTAATCTATGAGATATGAACAACTGAGTAGCTGAATGAAACATGTCTGAATAAACTTGAGAACTAAACATCTTGACAAAATATGAGTACCTAAACGAAACATATCTGAATAACGCTTGAGTATAACACATCCTGACAACTTGAGTAAGCTGAACAACTGAACAATTGAGTGAACATGAACATCGGAGCAAAGCTTTTAGAGTATAACATAACTTGACGAACTTAAATACTTCGTTCACCTGAGGCAGAAACACGTCATTGACACTCTTGATTGCTTATAGAATTTGTTAAGTCCTTACGTTTAATATGTTGGCTAACTTGGTTTACCTTGAACAGGGAAGATCGTACGGTAAGTATGGTAAGTTGCGCATGTTATCCTTATGCGACACTTGACATCGATAACACGAGATAGGCTTTAAATCACATGCCATGAAATTGATCTTAAGACAAGATTAGTAAGACAATAACTGATAAATGATGCACAAAAGTAAAATGAACGTGTTTGGTAATGATAGCGAGTGGACGAGCTAGCCTCCCCACTAGTGCATAACAATGTACTGATAACCACGTAGTCTGCTTGCAGGGTGCGGGAGAACCTCGTCGGGTGTGAAGACTTTCCTCGAGCGTGCTAAGGCGCGGAGCTAACTCTGGTGCCTTGGAGCGTTACAGAGGAACTGAAACACCATATACATGACATAATGTATTGGAACATCGCCATGTATCATCCCATGTTGTAAGCCGCATGGTACGCCTTTTATGTTTCGAGAGAAAGAGCTTGAGCGAATTGTAATCTCGGCCTAGTGCCGGTTGTACTACTTCTTGAATATCAATAAAGATCTTGAAATTGCCTTTCATCTTGTGTTAATTTACTTTTTGCTGCAAATGGGGACACTCTGTGTGTCTCTGTGGCCTAGCTTCAACCGGTCGTTTCTGGACTTGGCCTTGCACGAGCGCAACCTAGGCTCGTGCGGCATCACGCCTTAGCGAGAATGATCGCTCCTCCGGGAGCGACGCGTGACAGTAGCAGCCGGGGGAGGGTAGTTTAGGAATAAAAAAATTTGGATACCAAAGTAGAAATATAAGTTGAGATATGATATTAAGTTAGTACCTATAAAAGTTGATGGTATCAAGTTGAAAAATAGTAATAGTTAAGGGTATCAAGTTGTAATTTAGCCAAAAAAAAAAAAATCAATAACCAAACACGGAAATAGAACAGAAGCATGCAAAATAAGCAATTTATTTGTCATTTGTGGACCTGAACAGAGTTTTCCCTTTTTGTCCCTTTCTCACCGCAAAGCACCACATCCCATTTCTTTCTCTCTCTCGAGTCCCTTCTTCTTCTTGTCCTCCTCAAACCCTAATCCCCCCATTAGTCAACTCCACTCCACGACCGAAACAAAATGGATCCAAACCCGAATCCGCTAACCATCATCCCCATCCTCCTCCTACTAACCCTAACCCTAGCCTCCCCGTCCCCGTCCCCGTCCGACCTCCTCTCCGAGCTCGAAACCCTCCGCTCCAGCTCCGACTCCGGCGTGATCCACCTCGACGACCGCTCCGTCGCCCGCTTCATCACCTCCGCCCCGACCCCTCGCCCCTACGCCCTCCTCGTCTTCTTCGACGCCGCCCAGCTCCGCTCCAAGCCGGACCTCCACCTCCCCGAGCTCCGCTCCGAGTTCGCCCTCCTCTCCCACTCCTTCCACACCCGCCACCCCTCGCCCGACGCCCCGCTCTTCTTCGCCGACCTCGAGTTCGGCGAGTCCCAGTCCTCCTTCTCCCTCTTCGGCGTCTCCTCCCTCCCCCACCTCCGCTTCATCGCTCCCGACGTCGCCTCCCTCCGCAACTCCGTCGCCATGGACCAGTCCGGCTTCGCCCGCCTCGCCGAGTCCATGGCCGAGTTCGTCGAGTCCTCCACCGGCCTCCCCGTCGGCCCCATCCTCCGCCCTCCCCCGATCTCGGCCAAACAGATCGGGTTCCTCCTACTAACCCTCCTCGTCTCCGCTCCCTTCGTGATCAAGCGCGTCCTCCGCGGGGACACGCTTGTGCACGACGTGAGGCTCTGGATGGGCCTCTCAGTGTTCGTCTACTTCTTTAGTGTTTCCGGTACTATGCATAATATCATCAGGAAGATGCCGATGGTGCTTCCGGATAGGAACAGCCCCGGGAGGCTGGTTTTTTTCTACCAGGGCTCGGGGATGCAGCTCGGGGCAGAAGGGTTCGCGGTCGGGTTCCTGTACACGACGGTCGGGCTGCTGCTCGCGACGGTGACGCATGTTCTTGTGAGGGTGAGGAACAGGACGGTGCAGAACACTGTCATGGCTGTGGCGATGGTGGTCGGGTTCTGGGCGGTGGCGAAGGTGATCTATTTGGACAATTGGAAGACGGGGTATAGCATCCATGCGTTCTGGCCGAACAGGTGGAAATGAGGTCGGGATCTCGTTGCATGGTAATGATACTTTGGTCTCTTAAGAGTTTTTTTTTAATCAAGTAGATTTCATTTTTGAATTGCATTTATTGTTGACAGTAAGGTTACAATATTCTTATTTGATATGTTATGTTAGTCCGGATGTACGAGATACATTATTACTTAAAGTGGTACACGGTACAATAGAGGTAGTCATGGTAGGCAATGAGAGGTGATCTATCATCATTGCCATCAAGAATTGGGGCGGAGTATGGAGCATAAGCTAATAAGCTAGGAAACATAACTCCAAAAATGTGGGGCCGTATCGTGTTGGACATGTATCAGACACACATTGAACATAACCCGACATTCCAAAATACACTAGGACACAAGACATTGTTCCAGACTGAGGTTTACGAACTGTGGAACCCCAAGACATTGTGTTTATGAACTGCTGGTGTTACCCATTCCTTCTCTATTGTTTATTGTGAAGAATGGACATGAAACATTTAGGTTCCAGGGTTCAAAATGTTCGTTACAACATTTGTTGGAAATTTTGTGAACATAGTTGGTGATGTTGGCTCTTTTGATTCGAGAAGTTGTGCTCCAAAAGCTTTATATTTGTCAAGTTTAAAATGGTGACGGTAGTGATGGTTGAAGTATGTTGTATTTTCTTTTTTCCTTCAAGGGTAGGGGAAGGCATTTTAGAAGGTTTATATCAAGGTTCAAAAGCTCGGTATTTGTATCAATATCAAACACTGTATTAGTATCAGAGTATTGGCAATTTTGGTACTGTTGGTGTTTCAGATCGGTGTGTCGGACGTAGTATTGGGTGTGCAAACCTAAAAACTTTTCAAATTTGTTTACAAGTATAAAAGCAAAATGTTATAAATTAGGGAGGTTTTATGCAATGTTTATGTAGTTTGATGCCAGTTTAGATAAAATAATGGTCAATTTTACTGAAAACACAATGCTATTAATATACTTGCACTATCTATGTAGTGTAAATTTCTCATTTTACTTCGAATAGTTCCAAGTCAGCCAAAATTTGATGAACTAAGAATATATTAGTTGCGGACTTCTTACATTGAACATTTAACATTTCTTTAGTTGTTGCTATTACACAAATGTATACAATTGACTTCCATCTTATCTGATTACCCAGTGTTTCATTACATATTGAGAAACGAAGTTGTGTAAAAGCAGTGAGCACTATATTTATGGTGCCCAATCATTTACAAAGTAATCAACTTGCGGTGCCTACACATTGACAAACCAAGAAAGTTTTGTGATAGGATGGAACTCAGCCAGTTAGGGCTCCAAGCTAGGAAGCAGGACACCCCAGAAATGTGGATTCAGTCGGGTCGGCGTGTCGGACACATACTCTAGAGTCTAGACAACCTGGACGATCCAAAATACATTAGGACATACCAAAATACTCATTAGTTTGTAGTATCGGCCGATACCGATACGGTTTGGCATGTCCCGATTCAATACCTACCGATATCCGATACTGACCGATACCGACATTGGGGGTCTCTTTTTTGGTCAAGTCGGCAAAGAAAATTGAACGAAAAAGACCTATCGGCAAGAGTGTAATAGTAAGGTTTAAAAGCATGTAAAAGAAGAAAAGTTATCTATCGCATGTAAACCAATCGGCAAGGGTGACTACTATTCATTCAATTTCAAAACTACTAAAAACAACACTAGGAATACTTAAAATTATGCCTAAATGGATAAATATTAAAATATGTTTTCTAAAATGTTAATAATTATTTGTTTTTCGATAGAAAAATCCGACGCTCCTATCCGAAACCGCCGATAATGCCGATACCGCTGATCCCGATACTCATAGGAACGGTCCGATATCGATTCCGATAAATATCAAGGTGACAAACTACCTGAGGGATTCATCTAATGGTAGTGCTCCCCAGATCAGGAAGATGGGAACGATCTTGTCTCATGTACTTTATCTGGATGCTATATAATCACATGCATTAGTAAACTTGTGAATATGATAACAAGAGAGATGTAAAACAGAAGACAAGGTCGGAGGACATTGTACAGATGTTTTAGAGATGGAAGACACTGCATTGTTAGGAAGTGATGGTACAATCTCGATCAAGGTGTTTTGGTGGGCCTTTTGTTTATTATTCAACTATAGTTCTTAATATGCAAGCTTCAATATTTCATGGAAGTTGGTTGAGGGAAGTATGGCTTGAAGTATTTTGCGGACTATGAGGTGACAAAATAGGAAGTTGACAAGAAAACAATAGGTGAAAGGTGCAAAAGATTTTGGCTTATCTTGGAGGTTGAACCATTGAAACTTATTGAAAATGCAAGTTAGCCCCCTACACAATTCCTCCCATCAGGCTCGAAAGTCATACCATAATACATAACATTGACTTCTTTTTCCATGGTGAATTTCCAAGATCACTCAACTTAGTTGTTATGTGCAAATCTTGTGGCAACTTAATTGACACACTTCTCTTATTTGTCTAATTATTGTTCTCCATAGTAATGTGGTTGAAACATGGATTAATAACCAACATACATCGCATGTTCCATGTTATATATGTGTATATTGGTAATACTATCCTGTAGTATATCCTATGGAAAGAATTATATTTGTCAATTGGCAACTTGGTCGTACATGCAAAGGGGTCCAAATGTGTTTTCTTTTTTCTTGGTATTTATATGACAAGTTTCATGCCTATAAATTACTTTTTTAAGCAAGAATAGTCAACTTGGATCGAGGCCGTGACAAAGGATAGTTAATGTTACAGAGGGCTTGGCCCAAACAGCTCGAATGGAAGAAAAACATAGCCGACCCAGGATTTTGGGATAAAGGTTATTTGTTGTAGTCACAACTGATTTGAAATAATTGTCAGGCTCACACTCTGATTCTTGTACTTAGCTTAATGCCAAACAAAACATACATTTCACATTTGTAGAACTTCTAAAAGTCTTACATGGCAATTTCTTCCTACACAGTTCTTCTTCATCAACACGATTCAAATGTATCATGTGGTTGTTTAAGTTAACATTATTTTTCTCAAAAGTCATCAATTATTTGTATTTTGAATATTTTAGTTTACTCGGCAGTTGTTTCCTAATAGTGGTAGTTATATTACTATCTTCCTTAGTTCTCATATTTTCACTTGGGAACTTATTATTTGTTTGATACCTGATTTGTCTTGACTTGTATTTTCAGGAGTTCCATGGTTGCTGCCTTGTTATTAAGTTTTAGTTTCAAACTTAAAACTGTAATGGAGCCTTATTCAGTGAAACTCTGTCCGGAAATCTATAATTTTGTTGGGAAAGACAAATTACAACTTTTTTCTTTAGCAGAGGTGACGACTATAACTTGGTTTGAATTAAGTGTTCGTAATTTTTAAAGCTCCCTCGTCTTTTGGACAAAATGGATTTGCCTGTTACGAAAATAGAGCAGCAAATTACTGCTTATCTGATCCATATATTGTGATGGTCGAACAAGTGAAGCTTGCGAATTATTTGATAATGGAGTGTTTTTCTTCCTCCAAATTTTTTTGCTTGGCTCTTTAGTGGTTGCTTTGTACCATATTCCGCACACAACAGGTCAATGCTGATGATCCATTTCCAGTTTGCTTATGGTGATATATATTTTACGTTTCGTTAATTGGTTTCAGGGAAGGGTTTTCTGTGTCATTAAGTGTTGATTATTTGTTCCATATCTGCACAGTATGCTGCCTCTTGCCGATTTGATTCGAAGGTGTGGTTCGAGACGGGTCCCTCGAGGGCACCTGTTGGAACTTTGGACTGTACTGGTGGATTGATTTTTGATAATTATTCGATTAGGAGGATATAAACTGATGATGGTTTTCATGCTCCGAGTCCCAACTGTTATCAGGTTGATAGATGGTGTTTTTTGTCTGCAACATGTTTATGATTTTGGAACAATCCCACTTGCAATGAGTCCTAATGGATGGATTTAAGTTCATTTGTTTAGTTTTTTAATCTTATTATCATTTATAGACTACATAAAGCCATAATAGATGCAATTTGAGTATCACATGTAGTTAGAGTGGTATTGTATTAGTCTCACAAAAACGTGTTTAAATGCTGAAGCTGTTTATTGGATGGAATTATATAATACAGAACAAAACTTGATTATATGGCCAAATGTGTGCAGTTCTTTACAGACAGTACTAGCTGGTTGATTACTTCGTGCTTAAAGCAACTACAAGAATGTTTGGACACAACTGTAAAGCCTTTATTGGATAGCATATTTTGTGGACATTAGGCCTTTTTCTTGTTAAGACTTTTAATGAATTCGAAAATTTATGAACATTGCTGCCCTGATACTGATGGATCCTCTGTATCCAACTGTAGATCTACCAAGGTGCTAAAACCATTCATAGTGGGAGTAGTTAAGTGTCATTATTTTACTCTTAAGGACTGCAATGGACTATTGTCCAAACTTGAAAAATGCTAGCAAGCTAATAGGCTCTACAAATTTGGAATGTGTTCTAGCTCGTGAACAATAACCCAACTGGACCACCAAGAGGAAAGAAAAGTAAACAAAATAAAGGAAAAATGGAGAAAAAAGGAGGTTAATTTGGAGTAAGAATTCGGTGTGTTATTTGGGATGCATCATTGTGTGCCAATATGAAAGGAACACTCAAAATAGTAATTTACACAATTTTTAAAAAATTTGGAATATGATATGAAGTGTCCCAGCTGTGGATGCTCTAAATAAACGCAAAATTGGGTAGCCCTAATTTCCTATCATACTCATCCGAAGATTTATAATGCACAATTTGTTTCTGGAGTATGATATACCGCATGTGCTGTTTTGATACCGAAGAGACCATCTTCAAACTAGATGGATCAAGCTCAGCTTATGTAGTTCTGTGCTGAAGAAAAACCATACTAGAGAATTGTAAGTCCACTGATTGGAGGCATGCTAAAAAAATTTTTATCAAATACTACACATTGGGAGAGTGTCATATAAATATTTTTCATAAAAAAAAAAAAAAAAAAAAAAAACCAAACAAACATAGACTTATGTCAAAACACAATGCATCCACATCAAGAACCCTTGTAGTAAACATGTTCCGCATATTAGTTTGGCCACAGTGAATTAAAATCCGCACCACCAAACATGGAAAAAGTCAGAAAAACATAAAGCTCAACATCGATAGAACTCGTGTTCTTCGACCATATATCGTAACTTAAACATAGGATAATATGTTAACAATGGTCGCCACCAAATGCAAATTCATATATCGTAACTTAATAGAATAATAGGTTAACAATGGCCGCCACCAAATGCCAATAGCAGCCAGCAGTCCAACACACAACAATGCAACATAATAGAAACTACAAGCCAGCAGTCCATCGACATTCAACATAATGGAAACTCACAAGTAGAGACTGCAATTTAAAGAAAGTACTAAAGACGAGAACAATTAACAGAAGCCATAGAAGTACATTGTTTATATAGCCAAGGAGACGGGCCATCAGAAGTTGTGGTCTCCTACAGCACCGCATAGCAAAGGTTCAAACATATATTCAACCAAACATAGAAAAGAAATTACACAAAAATATAAGCTCAAACATGCATGATAGTAATAAAGCTAAACTTGCAGATGAGAGACGGCCCTCCACAGCAGTCTATAGCTTCAGTTCTTGGACACCAGTTACTTAGAAACCATGAATTTTGATGTGTTCCTTCTTCACAATGCCAGCCTGCTCAAAACGAAAGGTTTATTATCATTGGTCAAGAAAATTTAGTCAACAAAAGTTGATATAAGAAGAAACAGCAGCTACAATATAGTCACCTGAACAAGGAAGCTGGAAACATTCTTCCGCTGGTCACCCTGAAGTTGAATAACCTGCACATCACCAGATTAAACAACCAATCAAAACAATGATCATAGAGCTACTCCTTTAGAATTTCTCATTGCTTAATTATGACACGATATTGTAGAGGGAATATCATATGACCATATGAAGGTCGAGCTCCCTCTTAAATGGAGGACTTTTAAAGATGCTGTACAAGTAGCAAAGAACAAGAAAACCTCTCAAAGAGGGTCAAGTCAACAAAACACTCCCCCCCCCCCCCCCCCCCCCCACCCCACCCCACAGTTAAGAGAAATAAACATAAACCTCTATGCTACACACTTGTACCGCCCATTCATGTCAATGGAGCTCAAGATTGTGACAAAACAGACCACCCCCCTAAAAAAGGACTACTACTGGTTCCAAGCACTTATCAGGTATGAAATACCAAAAGACATTTCTCTTTGTCCATCCCACTTACAAGCTAAGGCATTAAAAGCATAGATGATCAATGAAACATAAGTCGCCCAAGACCCCTACTACAGGAATAGAGGGAAGAAGAGTCGCATTTAAAGCCATACATTATAAGGAAGATAAATGATGCGATAGGCTCTTATCCCCACCCCAGCCAATCACAACCCCCAATTCCAACAAACTCATTTGAGTTATAAGCAACGGGTATAAAGGAATTACAATTCTCGAGACAATAGGTACCTGTCCTAGCTCTGAATCCTGGACGACGGTACCATTGCAACAGAACTCCTTCTTGAGATCCTTCAGGATTTTGTTGTAGCTAAATTCTTTTTTCAATCCTTGAACAGTAGTCAGACTCTTTCTGCCATTGCGCTGCTGTATGCGCACATGCACATACTCCTTTGTGCTACCCGCACCAGAGTCGTCAGCATTTGCCTCAGCAAAAGGATCTTCAGATTAACATCATAAAGTAAATGATGAGATTCATTCAAGTCAGAACTCTAGTATTTATCATTTTCTATGATAAAATAAAACAGATACTTAAGTTTTATATAACATACCAAAGGCAGTGGGGATCTGAACGTCGAGATCAGACATGAACTCTTGAATATCAAGAATCAAAGCAACCGTACAGCTAGCTTTTAACTGATTACTATCACACTTTGCACGAGAGCTGAAAAGAGTCAGGAACATGCATGTTAGCAAATACTGAGTTAAAAATACAAGCATGCTTAGAGTTCGAAAAGAGGTAATATGTTTGGTGGCTTGGTTAGTGTGGATTGGAATTCGATTGATTGATGAATTCCTACAATGGAGAATCATGTTATTGCAATTTTATTCCAATGTCCAGTTCTTCCAATGAGTTTTGCCAGCTAGATTTATAGATACAATAGCTTGCATAGCACAATCAGTTATACAATAGTTTGCATAGAACAAGAAATTTCATGAGCATAGATAAATCCTAACCCAATATCACAATCAGTTAAACTCGTTGTTATAAAAATCGCCCGCCCCCCTATGCATGTCTAGGCGCCCACCTAGTACCCCATGCCCGACTATGCCCGTTTTGGGGTTCTGTGGACAACTGTCGAAATTTTTAGCATGACTTTTTTTTTTTGAAACGCCTAGAACTATGCACCCGCCTAGGAGGGCTAGGCACCCGGTGGCGACTAGCGCCTAGCCACTTTTACAACCTTGCTTATACTACAACACATTCTACAATAATTTTATCTAGGAAGAAAAGAAACCCTAATTAGAATAAAGCTAACTCTAATATTTCTCATGTCCTAAAAAAAAAATAGTGAAAAAAGCCAGATATATCAACAGAAGTTATTCTTCATGGCCAACGGAAGAAAACAATTATACAAGAATTGAAGCTCCCGTCATGAAAGAATGACGCTTTCATCATGAAATAGGAACCATAAACATACATAACACATAACAAGGCGAAACTCTACGTGAACAGAAAACGATCCAAATTCAAACCTACAGACCAAGAAGCTCCCATTAGCAAATAGGAAACCCTAACCCTAGATCAAACAATAAAGGGAGTAGGCAGAAAACCCCTAATTCAAACATGCACACAGCAAAAGCTCGAATCTTTCTTGAACAATTTGCAAGGCCTAATACAAAAGAAACTAAACCTAGATCTCAAATTACAAAGCAAAACTTCTGCAAGAACACAGCAACCCTACCGAAACAACCAAATCAAACCCTAATTAAAACTGAGAGCTTAAATTGGGACATAAAAATAACAAGAATCGACTAGAAAATTATAAGAGGGTTTTGAGAATTTGCACCTGATCGAAGAAGAGAGTAGCTCAAAATTGGGACTTTTTCTTGTTCCTCTTTGCGTTGCTGTGCGTTCGCATATATAGATGGATATAGAGGTGGGGAGGGAGAAGCGGTGACCACACACGTCTCTTAAACGGGTCGCGCTGGATTTTACGTACTTACCCGTACCCGTTTTCGGATCCGATAACAATTCGTAGGATCCAAATCCATTTTGGCCTTTTTCGGTAGTAGTGTAGTACTGGAATTGATATATACTTTTAGTTTTTTCTACTAAAGAAAATAAAAATAAAAGCCCTCTATATTGTTTTAGAAAAAAACCTAAATATAGCCCTAAAAGGATTCTGATAGCAATAGATTAAATTGTAAATCTGATAACCTTTTAATTCTTATAAGATGTAATATTTTATACTATATTGGATTAGAATTTAAATTCTAGTTTTCTAAATTTGATTAGATTATATTATTCTTAAGCAAGAATTTTTAAATACTAGTGTTAAAATGGACTAGTCCAATATATATATATATATATATATATATATATATATATAATTTAAACATGATGATGTTGTTTGGTAATTAAAGAGTGAGGTTATGCTCCAATAGGGCGTCGCTTGGTTGACGGAAAGGAAATGCATTCCCTTGTAGTTTCCATGGACATGGAAAAGTAGGATTACTGTGATATTTTCTTTCCGTTGTTTGATTGGTGCAGGAAAGGAAAGTAAAAATATAACAATGTTTCAATAATATCCTTATATTTTAAAATAAAAATAACAATATGAAAAATAACATTAATGGTAAAATAAGCAATGACACATGGTTACTTTTGTCATAATTTTTGTAATAATTGTTGGGAAAAAAAAAGAGAAAATCAATCATATGGGTCATGAGTGGAACTATATTTCCTCCATTTTTTTCCTTGTCAGAAAATTGATTCTCAAATTTGTGGCTACCAAATAAAGGAAATGAACAACTTTTCTTTCATGGTTCCTTAAATCCGTGAACGAAACGAGGCCTAGTAGTTGGGGAGACAAAGGTTCCAGAAGGCATTAAGCGCAATGTGCACGAAAAATTTCGTTACATCGGACACCGTTAAAAAAAAAATTGTAGAAATGTTATTTATGTTCTTTAATAGAGATGAATGGAAGAAAATAATTCAAACAGATGGACCTAAAAAAATGAGAGTTGTATGTTATGCGATAAATTTTACTTAAAAAACCATTTTTATTATTTACACAAATACTTTTTGGTTTACTAAAAAATGTTCAAACAATATTTATCAAAAAAATTATAGTTAATAAAACTTTGTTTAACCATCAAGGGGATGATTTAATTAAGCCCGTCATTGGGTCACGTTGAGTTCGTCTGGTGATAAAATCGAATTCGATGAACTAGATCCAGGTCCAAGTTTTACACCAAGAGCCTCTTTGTCTTTTGTTGGATCCAAGATTGTAGGAAATAATAATGCATTGATTCATTGCTAGGGTTTGGTACAATATATATAGTGTCTACATTTGGGCTTATGGGCCATATTTACATTACAAATATAATATAATCAATCTAATCTAATCTAATCATATCTAATCAATCTAAGATAATCTAATCAATCTAACACCCCATCCCCCCCCCCTCAAGTTGGAGCATTCAGGTCACAAATGCCCAACTTGGAAAAAAAAGAATCAAACACTTGCTTTCCAAGGGGCTTGGTGAAGATGTCAGCCAGTTGAGAAGAAGTAGGAACATGCGAGGCTATTACAGTGCCATCTCTAATAGCATCGCGAACAAAATGCAAATCCACCTCAATATGCTTACTGCGCTCATGAAATACCGGATTCTGGGCCAGGTGCAGGGCTGACTGACTGTCACAATACACCGACATAGCAGACTCCTGGCGAACGCCCAAACACACCAATAACTCCTTCAACCATTTCAACTCACAAACAAGCGCAGCAAGAGATCGGTATTCAGCTTCAGCGGAAGATCGGAAAACAGTTGATTGCTTCTTGGTCTTCCAAGAAATAGGAGACCCCCCCAGAAACACCAACCAGCTTGTAACAGAGCGGCGAGCCAAAGGACAACTTGCCCAGTCGAAATCACACCAACCAGAAAGATGGAGATCACAATCAGCTTTCAAAAGAATACCCTGTCCTGGTGCATTTTTGAGATATCTGACAACTCTCAAAGCAGCATGCCAATGATCTTGTCGAGGCTCCTGTAAGAATTGAGACAAGATATGCACAGCATAGGCCAAGTCAGTGCGAGTAAATGAGAGATAAATCAACCTCCCAACCAGTCTCCGATAAGTCGCTGCATCCGCCATCCTTGGACTAGTCGATTCTCCCAGCTTGTGATTGGGCTCCATGGGAAAACCAGCCGGACGAGACCCCATCAAACCATATTCTGAAATGATGTCCAAAGCATACTTCCTTTGACACAAGGAAATTTCTTCCGCACTCCGAGCCACCTCTATGCCAAGAAAGTACTTCAACACACCAAGGTCCTTCATGTGAAAGTAAGAACTAAGGTACTTTTTGAAAGCATCTAAAGCACCTGTGTCATTACCAGACACAATCATATCATCCACATATATCAAAACATGCAACTCTACCTTCCCATTAAAAAAAGAGAAAAGAGAATAATCGGAATGTGATTGAATAAATCCATAGGATATCAGAGAAGCAGTAAGCTTAGCGAACCAACAACGTGGTGTCTGTTTTAATCCATATAGAGACTTACGCAG
Organism: Iris pallida; assembly: GCA_029216955.1. Classification (NCBI taxonomy): domain Eukaryota; kingdom Viridiplantae; phylum Streptophyta; class Magnoliopsida; order Asparagales; family Iridaceae; genus Iris; species Iris pallida. The sequence goes on along the minus strand of JANAVB010025999.1, from coordinate 14,456,801 downwards.
GCGACACACTTTGTTGGGTTCACTATGCGAAAAACCTGGCGGCAACTGCATATATACTTCTTCTGTCAGATCTCCATGAAGAAAAGCATTGTGCACATCCATCTGGTGCAAAGTCCAGCCTTTCACAGCTGCAACAGCCAAGAACGCCCGAACTGTAGGCATCTTAGCCACCGGGGCAAATGTTTCTGAATAGTCGATCCCCTCAACCTGATGATTACCGAACACAACTAGTCGTGCCTTTAAGCGCTCAACACTGCCGTCAGATTTGTACTTTATTTTGTACACCCATCTACTTTCCAATGCTTTCTTCCCATGAGGTAAATCGACAAGACTCTATGTCCCATTATCTTCCAGAGCCTGTATTTCAGTTTGCATGGCTGCACGCCAGCCTAAATCTCGCGAGGCCTGGCAATATGAAGTAGGCTCAACACCAGTAGTGACAGTTGCAAGAAAATCTCTGTGTCCAGCAGTAAATATGTCATAACTTAGAAATTGTGTTAGAGGATACGAAGTACCTGAGGAAGTGACTGGAGCAGATGAACTGTGGTGAAGGGGGGGGACTTTTACTTTGAACAACATTCGTCACAAAATCCTGTAATCGTACTGGCTGTGATTTCTTTTTCATTCCTCTTCCCAATACTACCTCATCTGGCACCTCTGCCAATACTGTATCTCCTGTATCATTAGCAGTATCCGCATCACCCCCAACGGACTCTCCTGTCAATACTTCTGTATCTACCTGTGCATCCTTGCCACTCGGTGCCGAGCCACCAGCAACCACTCCGGTTTCAGCAACCGTGGTCGGCACCATCCCAAAAGCCTCTATATCATCTTCCGGCACCTTAACAGATGTATGGCGTGTCGCAGAAGACATCTCGCTAGTAGAGCCACACCCAGGGAATTCTTTTTCATAAAAAGTAACATCACGGGACACAAAAAATTCACCAGTCTCCAAATCATACAGTTTCCATCCTTTTTTATCAAGTGGATACCCAATAAAGATACATTTTCTGCTCCTGCTAGCAAATTTATCATGTCGGAATTTCAAATCATACGCATAGTACAGACAACCAAAAATACGTAGATGATCATACGAAGGAGTCGAACCATATAAAACTTCATACGGAGACTTAAAATGCAAGATACTAGAGGGGGTCCTATTTATCAAATAACATGCACCCAGAACACATTCCCCCCAAAAATCTACGGAAAGAGAACCCTGAAATCGTAAGGCCCTGGCGACATTTAAAATATGTCGATGTTTTCTTTCCACCCTTCCATTCTGTTGAGGTGTCCCAACACAGGATGTTTGGAATAATTTACCTTGAGATGAAAAATAATCTTGTAAACAATTAAATTCAGTGCCATTGTCACTCCGCACTTGACGTATATCAGCCCCAAACTGTCGCTTCACCATAGCAATAAATTTAAGAAACACAGAATAAACAGCACACTTATCTGTCAATAAAACGACCCAAACAGCTCTAGAAAAATCATCCACCAAAGTCAAAAAATACCGTGCCCCATTAGATGATGGAACACGATATGGTCCCCACAGATCACAGTGTATGAGTTCAAAGCATCTCAAAGCACGACTACTACTATCAGGAAAGGCATCACGAGTCTGTTTAGCTTGATGACAGATATCACAAGCCGTATAAGAAAACACACTACTACCAGAGAGAAAAGATAAAGTCTGCATTACTTTATCTGAAGGATGCCCCAGTCTACTATGCCAAACCTCGGAATTACTCTCTTTGCATGCCAGGATCACCGAAGCCAAAGAAGCTGGAACCTCTCCCAAGAAGTAAAGTCCACCCCTTTGTTCACCTGCTCCAATCACCATCCTCGTACTTCGGTCCTGAACAAAACACAAATCAGGAGTAAATAACATATCACAATTTCTGGCACCAATCAATTGTGAGACAGAGATCAAGTTGCAAGTCAATGTCGGAACGTAAAGAACATCCGTCAACACCAACGAAGCAGTCAAAAAAACTTTGCCTCTCAGAACAGCCTCAATAGTGCTCCCATCAGGCAAAATCACAGGACAGACAGGACCCTCAAAACAATCAACTAAATAGTCACGAGAGCCTGTCGCATGAAGAGTAGCCCCAGTATCGAATATCCAAGTGACAGAAGAATGCTTACCCATCAGACGATCAGAGTTTGAAGGACCAGGGTTGGAAGGATTGTCGTTACCCAACAAGCTCATCAGTTTCTGCCATTGTTCACCTGAGAGTGGTGAAGGATACCCTCCATGCATCATATCTGCCGAACTTCCGGCAAGACCAGCAGGGACACCATGACCAGCAACGGCAACATGATGAACAACCCCTGTGCCACCAGCACCGCATCCCCCATCACGTCTCTGCTGTGGTGCCGGACCTCTTCCACCACCAGCACCACGTCCGCCCTCACGCCGAGGAAGAGTCTCCCACCACTCTGGATAGCCAATCTTGGAAAGCAAGTTGCAACATCATGACCTGTTTTCTTGCAATGAGTACAGATCATATCTGATTTGTCCCTGGGATCTGAGGTTCTACTACTAGAAATACGAGGTGAAGTCTTGATAGCCAGCGCCATCACCTCCTCAGTAGCGGATGGGACCTGAGATTTTTGCATATCCTCTTCCTCACGGACTGCCTGGTATGCTCAATCTAAACTTGGCTGAGGATCCTGAGCCAGAAGATTAGATCGGGTATGACCATACAACTTAGCATTCAACCCATACATAAAGTCCTGAAAGTGGTCTTCATCCCTCATAGCCTGTAGCATTGCAGCAAGTTCACCACAGGTACAAGTAGGCAATGGAAAATAAGCAGCTTGTTCATCCCACAAAGACTACAAATTTCTAAAGTAGGTTTTCACAGACATCGAAGCCGTTTGTTTGCACTCAGCCAACGCCACCTTAATTTGTTGCTTCCGAGTGCCATTGCTAACAACAAATCTTTTCTCCAATAAGTTCCACAATGGAGAAACCTCCTCAAAGTACGGCAAAGATTTCTTCAGAGACGGATCATTGGTATTAAGAACCCATTGAACCAATAGTGCTTGCACGCATCTCAATCAAGCAATTTGCTAGCATCATTAATAGGTTTGACTTCAGTACCTTCCAGAAAGGTGATCTTTCGTCTAGAGATCAGAGAGAGACGTATCGGCCGAGACCACTCAGCATAGTTCGGTCCACGAAAAACAATAGGAGTAATGATATTTCCTGGTTGATCAGCAGAACTCAGAAAATATGGATCCTTCGGATTAGGATAATTTGGGTTGTGTGCACCGCCACCGCCAGTCGCGACGGAGTAGCTGGACGCAGCATCATCTGCCATCGCGGATGTCAGGTGTACAAAAATTTTGTACAACTCCGACGAAACGGCCGCTGATGGACGGGGTCGATGGCGAATCGGCCGGGATCAGGGGCACTGGATCTGGCGCGTAGGGGCGAGCGAATGTCGGGTGTACAAAAGTTTGTACAACTCCGACGAATCTGCGAAAGAAAGAAAAAAAAAGATTTTTTTTTTACAGAAGGCTTGTGCTTTCTCTAAGAAACAATAAAAACCTAAAATAGACGGAGAGGCGGGCGCAGGCGCGTACGGGAGCGTGCGCGGACAGGAGCTGGCGGACGAGCGCAGTCGGCGCGGACGGGCCGGCGCGGTCGGTTCGCAGTTGGCGAACGTGCGCAGTCGACGAACGGCGGACGTGCGCAGTCGGGCACGGGCGGACGGGCGGGCGTGGTCGGTTCGCAGTCGGCGAACGTCGGACGTGCGCAGTCGGGCGGACGGACGGGCCTAGTCGGCGGACGAACGGGCGGGCGCAGTCGGCGGACGAACGGGCGGGCGCAGTCGGCGGACGGACGGGCGCAGTCGGCGGGCGCGCGGACTGGCGCAGTCGGCGGAGACGGCGGCTAGGGTTTTAGGGTTTTTGTTTGGGAGGCTCTGATACCATGTAGAAAATAATAATGCCTTGATTCATTGCTAGGATTTGGTACAGTATATATAGTGTCTACATTTGGGCTTATGGGCCATATTTACATTACAAATATAATCTAATCAATCTATTCTAATCTAATCTAATCATATCTAATCAATCTAAGATAATCTAATCAATCTAACAAAGATCAAGTCGAATAATGTTCAATTTTGTGAACATGACAAGCCTATGAGTTAAGTTATTTAATTTGGGTACCCAAATCCTATACATAAAGGACATGTTTGGTAAATGGATTTTGATTTTGGATTTGGATTTGGAAATCCAAAATTCAAATCCAAATCAAAATCATGGATTTCAAAATCCAAATCCAAGTCCAAATCCAACTCCAACCAAACATATGATTTGGATTTATGATTAATAACTAAATTATAGTCATGATCAATAATTAAGCTATTAATTAATTATGATTAATTACAGTTATTATTAATTATAAAATTAATAATTAACGATTAGTTAATTTTTAAATAAATAACGATTAATAATTAATAACTATAATTTATAATTAATGATTAATAATTAATGATTAATAATTTTTTAATTAACGATTAATAATTATACATTATAATTAATTATTAGTATTATAAAATTATTAATTAACGATTAATTAATTTTTAAATAAATAACGATTAATAATTAATAACTATAAATTATAATTAATAATTAATAATTAATAATTAATAATTTATGATTAATAGTTTTAATTAACGATTACTAATTATAATTAACGATTAGTAATTAATAATTAACAATTATTAATTTTTAATAATTAACGATTAATAATTAACTATTAATAAATTTTAAATAAATAACGATTATTATAACTATAAAATTAATAATTAAAGATTAGTTAATTTTTAAATAAATATTAGTTAGTTTTTAATTAACTATGAATTAAATATTTTAAAAATAATAATTATAAATTAATATAATGATGAATAGTAAATTATTAATTAAATTATCATAAAATATGATTCTAATCGTGATTAAAATATTATTAATTAAGATTATAATAAAATAGTTATTAAAAAATTATTAATTAATATTATAATAATACTAATAGATTATTAATTATGATTATAATTTGATATTAATTAATAAATTATTAATTAAGATTATGGTTATGATTATTATAATTATGATTAATAAAGTAATAAATTATTAATTAAGATTATTATAAATTATTAAAAAATAAAATTAATAATTAATAAATTATTAACTTATAATATAATTATGAAAACTAACTGTTAGTTAGTTTTTTATTAATTAACTAATTTTTAACAAAATTATTAAAGAATAAATATTTTAACAAAATTATTAAAGAATAACTAATTTTTAATTTACTAATTTTTAACAAAATTATTAAAGAATAAATATTTTAACAAAATTATTAAAGAATAACTAATTTTTTCCTCCCAAATTCAACCAAATCCAAGTTCTGGATTCTGTCATACTTTTCATATCCAAATCCATCTCCAACCAAACTTAGAATTCCATGGATTTTTCTCCAAATCTATAAAAATCCAAATTCTACCTTCAAATACGGTTTACCAAACAGGCCCAAAATGGTGCTACAACCATGCTAATCCGATCCAGGACGAGTTCGATTCTTGTAAGGCCACATTTGGTTCCCGGAATTTTCGAGTTGGAAAGGAAAGTGATTAGTTTCCTATGTTTGGGTGCCAAAAGGAATTGAGGAGGAAAAGAAAGTGATTCCCAATGGAAAGAAAATTAGGAGGAAAAGTGATTTCATCCATCCAAGCAAGGATTCATTTTCCCACATTGAAGTATTCACTTTCCTTTCCAAATTTCTTGGCATTGTCAAACATCGGAAAGGAAAATCAATAGGAATTAAAGTTTCCCAAAGAAAGTAAATGACAAGGAATTGATTTCCTTTCCCTTCCATTCCGCGAACCAAACGAGGCCTAAGATTATTTGTGAACAGAAATCCAGGTATATATGTTACTAAAGTATTGCTATTCGTACCTCCAAAATATTCCTCTAATACATCCCTCCTTATGTGGCAGCTGACGTGGTATATTAAATAATATTATGTGTCATCTGACATAACCGATAACATGGCAAATTTTATAATTTTTTTTCATATTAGTTTAATGTTAATATTAATGTTAATTTAATGTTAATATTAATATTAATTAATGTTAATGTTAATATTAATATTAATATTAATATTAATTGATGTTAATGCTAATATTAATTAATGTTAATATTAATATTAATTAATGTTAATGTTAATGCTAATATTAATATTATTGTTAATGTTAACGATAATATTAATTTTAATGTTAATGTTAATGTTAACATTAATTTTAAAATTTGTCATGTCAGCTGCCACATCAACATATCACGTCAGCTGCCACGTAAGGAGGGACGGTTTAGAGGTACAATTTGAAGGTACAAATAGTATTTTTCATATTATTATACTTCTACACACTACTTACGTGACATTGCATTTAACAATCAAATATTCCATCAAATATTTAATATAATATAGGCTAAATTACAACTTGATACCCTCAACTATTCAAGTTTTTCAACTTGATACCATCAACTTTGATAGGTACTAACTTAATACCCTATCTCAACTAATATTTTTAAGTTGATACCCAAAAAAGAATTTATTCTAAAATACCCCCACCCCTACCCCTTGGCTGCTACTTCTCAACCCCCCCCCCCCCCCCAACCCACGGCGGCCATTACCAACCCCCCCCCCCCCTTCCCGCGGCCATCCCCCTCCCTCCCTTCAACCCGGCCCCGACACCCCTCCTCCCTCACGGCTGCTACTTGCCCCCACCCCCCGGCGTCCCCCTCGGCACCGACCACCCCCCTACCCACCCCCGGCCCCGACGACCCCCTACCCGGCTCCGGCCCTGCTCCCGCCACCCGATCGTGCGTGCTCGCCGCCCGTCGGCCACCCGCAGCAGAGAGGGGAAGGGGGGAGGGGGAGAAGAGAAGGGACAATTTGGTCCAAAAAAATTGCAGGGTATCAAGTTGGTACCTATAAAAGTTGAGGGTATTAAGTTGAAAATGTGTGATAGTTGAGGGTATCAAGTTACAATTTAGCCTATAATATATGACACAAGTAAAAAAAAAATGTATAAATATTAACAATAAAAAAATGCATCCACCTTCTAACTTTCAAATATATCCAAAATAGTCTGCATCACCAATTACATTCAAAAGTTAAAAAAAAATTTAAACAATTGCATCTGAATAGTTAACTTCTAACAAATATCTTAATTAAAAAAAAATTACGCGTCAACAATTATGTATAACAACAAACATTTAAGGCCACCAAGGTCGAATTCAGATTCAAGTCATATAGTAAATATACTACCTAATATAGACCAGTGCAATCTAAATCTTGGTCTAGATCGATTACAAAAATAGGTGAACTGAAACCAATCGAATAATACATACGAGTCCAAATATTTTACCAATTTATTGTTGAGTTAAGTCAAGTTCGAACATGATTTTAGTTATTTCGGATCAAATTACGTGTCAGATCCCAATTTTCGATATAAATTGGAGTCGTAGACTCAATAATAGTACTATAGAGAAGTGAGGCGGTGGCGGGGAGGGAGGGAGCACACAGCTGCGGGGAGGGAGGGACGAGAGGAAAGAGAAATGAGACAAGGACATTTTGGTCAAAAAAATATTTTTTTTCGGATTTCGTCCAAAGTAGGAGCATTGTACATTTTTTACAAAACTGTGGGGTGTACCGTAAAATGGGGTAAACAAAGTGGAGGACAAGTCAAAAAAACTCTTAATTTTTTGGATTAAAACAAGACATATCACTTTCTATGTCAGATGCCACGTAATGAGAGATGTCATCATCAACATATTTAGAAGCCAATTAACATAAGAGAAATATTTTAAATAATATTTTTCAAAAGCTATTGACCAGCTAAACATGTAAATTTGATTACCTCTTTCTGTCATATCAGTATTTGCTAGTAGTGAGTTAATACTAAGCTAGCCATACAGCATAATTAATAAAAAAATTGTCAGTAATTACATGAGGACAGTGATTAAATGAACGCATTTGTTTAAAAATAAAAGAAAATGACGGTGATTAAATAACAGCCTTTGTCTAAAAAAAATAAAATAAAATAAGAACTGGTGAAAACTCGTTCTATAGTCTCAAACGGGTCCAACCCATAACCCCGTTTGCCAACTTTTGCTAGTTGAGAGCATCTGAGCATGTGACAACTAATATGAACGGTCACCATCACTCCATAACGAGTATCGATAATCTTAATGCACGCGAGGGAACCGAGTTCCTGGGCCCCACTTGTCGCGTTGGGTTCACGCGGAGTTCCACTGCATTATAATATTTCTGGTACGGGTGATCTGAAGCGGCTAATCGGGTCGGAGCTCATTCGGGTCGGCCGGAAAATGTTAGTAACCCTGTGGAAACCCACATTCCACAGCAAGTCCACAGGCTTTGATCAAATGACACAAGGCCCAAACATTCCTATTTGCTCAATTGTCACCCCCTTAATCATAGAGCAGATAAGGGGTGAGCGGCGGTATAATCGGTCCGTATTTGGTCGAACTTTTCGGTACTTTTTTAAATCAGAATCTAAAAAATTAATACCAATATCGTACCATTTAGAATCGGTTTTTTTCAGTTTCGGTTAAATCAGTATTCGGTTCAATTTTATTCGGTATCGGTATTTTACCAATTAACATTTGATCAATCAACACACTTAATATTTTAGAACATCTTAACCTATATATATATATATATATTTTTTTTTTTACTTTTTTGGAAGCATTAAATTTTAAATCCAAGGCTCTATCAACCAAACAATTAATCAAAATTATGAGAACAATATGTAGGAAGTCGCAAATACCTAAAAATGAGTTTAAAAGATCAAATACGTCTTCAATATATATATATATAATCGGTTCGGTTCGGTTCGGTTCGGTATTTTCGGTTCGGTATTTTCGGTATGTTATTACACTCAAATTGCTACCACTACAATTATACAATATTTTAGTCGGTTCGGCAATTCGGTATCGGTACATAATTTCGGTTCGATTTTTCGGAATATTTTTAATCGGTATTCGGTCAGTTTTTCGGTATAGCTTATCGTACATAATTTCGGTTCGATTTTTCGGAATATTTTTAATCGATATTCGGTCAGTTTTTCGGTATAGGTCGGTATTTGCTCACCCCTAGCAGATATGTTGTCCCCAATTTTAATGTGCCAAAACAATTTACCTTCCTATAAAAAAAATATGACCTTTATTGCATATAAAGAAATAACACCAAAAACTGATGTACCCTCTTTTTTTATAGGAGCGATGACTACTTTGGTACACCAAAATTGGGGACAGCATATATCCATCCCGTTAGTCATTCCCTCGGTGGCATCATGTTGCATGTGAGCTTGTTCTTTAGTAGGTTGGTGATTTTACAAGAATCAATTGCAAAATAAAATTGCTAAGACAGTTTTTTTAATCGATTAATTTTATTGATTATTGGTGTGACTTAAATAAAATTAACGAAAATTTTACTTACATAGCATCAAAATTTAAAGTTTGACAAAATTAAAAAAAAAAAAAAAAAAAAAAAAAAAAAAAAAACCACCAAAGCTTATGTCGTTTTTTAGTTTAAAAAAAATGCAATAAGCAACCACATTTCTCTTGAGCACTTGCAAAAAAAAAAAACAAATAAGAAGGACATCAAGGAAAACGTGCATGCAATGACGTTCTTTACACAAAAAGAGGCCAAAATCATTTGACTTTTTTTTTTCACAAAAACTGTATAGAGCATCAAATTTTTAAAAAAGTGTAAAGAGCATGAAGTTTGGTAAAGTTATAAAAAGAGAAGTAAAACGTTGAAGTTTATGGCATTTTTCTTGAGTTACTAAATGACATAAGCAACAACATTTTTTTGAGCACACGCAAAAAAAAAAAAAAAAAGATTAATGTAAATAAAAAGGAGATCAAGGAAAATGTTGTATGCAATGGCATTCATAACACATGAAAGCCAAAAGTAATGACATTTTACACAAAAAGGTCAAAAGTGTGAGACTCATCTCACTGTATCGATATTCGTATACGGATACATATATGTGTATCTTATATTGGAGATTTCTTGGTTTTCTCTATATCGAGTATCGTTCGAATGTTATTTTGCGATACTCCTGTTTTCGAATTAAACAACTAATGACTTTATGCAAGGTAATGATTTCATGTGTTTGTGACAACAACGTATATAACCAGACTGCCAGAGCCTTGTAGAATATCTATTGGCATTGTCATAAATTTGTGCTAAGACCCGGACGTAGATCAGATTCCTAAATTTTCCTGAAACGAGTATACGTGTATACGTGTTTCATGTATCTCAGTTGCGAAGGTATGTATCGGACCCAAGCCATATCCTTGATCATTCTGAGCTGGTTGTTAGTACCAACCTGTCTTACGAGGAACAGCCTGTGTCCATTTTGGACCGAAGAGAGAAGATACTCAAGAACCGAATAATTAGCCTTATCCGGGTTGCTTGGGGTCACCACTCTTTAGGGGAGTCAACGTGGGAACGTGAGGATGACATCCGATCACGGTATCCGTACCTGTTTGACTCACAAGGTATATTTCTTTATGTATACCTTGATTGTCTTAAACTCCTCATGCTTGTCACCTTATGAGTAGAATTGCTTGGCGTCGTCGATAGTTAAACATAGATATGTTACTTGCTATTGGCATTGTAGAATGATTGCTTACTCAATTTACTTGTACTTAGATTAATTTAGCTTTGATGTTTCTATCCTGCTTGGAATTAAAATTTCGAGGACGGAATTTTTTTAAGGAGGGTAGAGATGTCACTTCCCGTTCCCAGAATACATATTTTTATACATGTACTGCTTTATTATATTTATTTAATATTTATCATGTATTATTCTGTATTTAAATTCCTTTAATTTTATGTTAATTAATTTTCTGCAATTTTATTTTCTGTATTTTATTTTCTGCTTTTATACTCTGCTTTAGCTTTGCTTTAGGTTCGGCTTGGTTTGGTTCAATTATGTTGATTCATCATGAACCGAAACAAACCCCTACCTCTTCATTTAAAGCCCCCAAACCATTTCTCTCTCTTCATTACTCTCCTTCACCATTACTCTTCTTCTTCCTCATAAACTCTTCCCACCTACCTAGCTGCCTAGGCAAGTGCCAACTTGCTTCATGATGGAATCCTATTATTATTGTTCCATCATCTTCCTTACCTGATTTTAAGTCTCTTTAGTTTTTAGCATTTTTAATTTCCATAGTTCATCTCTTGTAGATCTAAGTTTGTTGTATTTTCGGATTTATTGGGTTTTGATTTAGCTAACCTTGTTATTTTCAAGTTTTGAGGGTTCCATGTTGTAGAGAATTTTGTTCTACCCCATTTTGACCTATAGAATTCCAGATTTGGGCTTGGAATGAAGGATTTAGGGAGCTTGGAAGCAATGGCTTCCCATGGTTCTCCTTCATGAAAAAGTGGAGAAGAAGAACAGTGCTTGACCGCATGAGTTTTCATGCGGCAAGTCTTCCTTGGCCGCATGGCATTCCCAGCCGGATGGCGTTTTCTGGCCGCATGAACCATTTAGTTCTCGACCGCATGAAAGTGTCACATTTCGAGCCGCATGAACACATGATCTCTCTGCTGCATAAGGCTTTGTTAAAACTGGCCGCATGAAATTTTCCATTCCTAGCCGCATGACTTGTTAGTTTCTTAGCCGCATATATTTCGTCCAGCCACATGTACTCATTCAGCCGCATATGCATTCAGTCCATTCCACCCGCATAGGCTTTGTTATTTCAGCCGCATGTGACTTCCATATCCCGAGCCGCATATGCACATTTTCAGCCGCATAGGCTTTGTTATTTCAGCCGCATGTGATTTACCATCCCCAGCCGCATGAGCAGCCTGGTCGTCTAGGCAATCCTGGCCGCATGGCATTTTTCCAGCCGCATGGCTTTAGCAGCCGCAGCCGCATATACTTCTGTTGCCGCTAGCCGCATAAGATTGTTCTCATTGCCGCAGTTCAGCTGCATAGATTAAATTATCTTGAACCGCATGAACCAAAAATTTTCTGGCCGTATGAACTCTGGCCCTAATACTTTTTGGCTGATCCTTACCCGAATTGACATTGATTGATTATCTTGGCATTTATTAACATTAATTGTCATCTTGACATTAATTAACATGGATTATTATCTTGGTTACATAATTGATCATGCGTTCCTAGTTGGAACAAAGAGACTGGCTAGTCGTCTTATTAAATTGAATGAATGAGACATGTTCATATTAATTATGAACTATTTTAATCGACTGGCTGATCCCGAATATTGGCATACAGGCACATGCAGGCTTCAATTTATTTATTTATTTATCTTACAAAAACAGCATGTGTACTTTATGGTCAAGGTATGATTATTCCGTGGTTAGTTTTGATTGTTGCATTATGCTATGTAAGACCTACAACCTAACCGCAAGGGTATCGTTGTAGAGTTGGGCATACCGTACTATGTACATAAAGTACTCATTCTGAATGACCATGATCCACGGCATGGAATTTCACTCAACGTAGAGACTATTAAGTTAAATAAAATAATGATTGCATGGTGAGAATGGATTTCCGAGTTCTTACGTGGCAGCCCTCTTGGAGACTACTAAGTGCCCGACAGGCCGGCTGGTTCCCACAGATACTACAAATCTGCCACACGGACAGGGAGTGGTATCTTCTTATATTATTTATTGTATATTGTATATTGATGACGGGCGTCCTGCTGGGACTCGTCTAATTCATGATTGGCGCAATTGATTGACTGGATAGACTAGCCTTGCTTGCACATAGTAAGAACTGAGGAATCCTCATTGCATAATTCCAGGATAACCTGGGACTCATCATAGCAAGCCGTAGTAGTGAATGGCCGTTTTAAATTGATTTGTTTATGTACTGTGTCTACTCTGTTACCTAACTGAGATGATCGGAATGTCGGGATATGACGGGCCAACTTCTGTCCTTGTTTGGTTGGAAGGTTGGTTCGAAGTGTCGTGATGTTATGTGAATCCTAGTAGATAGCAGAGATCTATTATCATATTCTCTTATTACTGGCTTCATTCCTCATATCATGCTCCCTTGCGGTACTTGCTATTAGAGGTCTAACCTCTCTGGTTTTGTATGGCCAGATTTAGAGCCGGTCCCCGAGGATCCAGTTTACTTCTACCTCCAAGATGGTCAATACTAGAGGAATGATCGCAGGAGGACTCGAGTGGGTTCCTTACTTCCTCGCTCATTTTGTTATTTACTTTATACCTTACCGTTTGGCACCAGCATGTTAGTCGGATTGTCTTGTACTTATTTTTACATAATTGTAACTAAGTCAGGCTGCAGCTGATAACAATTGTGTATACCTTGCTTCATCATCTGGCTATGTTTTGTAAAGCCAGATATCAAGGACATTTTAACTGAGCATTTGGAACGCCTTACTGCTTTATCATACATGTTCTCTTTTACTGTTTCTTGTTTGAATGATTGAGACAATAGATGTGAAGTGACCATAGCGAGACTTTCATATAGTATGCACCCCTCGTCTTTTAGACAATATTGATCGTATTATACGATATTCATCTACCCGTAATACGTAGCTGGCTGAGTCATTCCCCCGCTCTCCAGTATTCTGGTTCTGGGGCGTGATAAGGTTTTAGTGGTAGCCCATGCAGGTCTGATTTCAGACTTGTGGGGTGTTTTGATTTATAGGATGTCTCAATCACACATGTTCCCCCTTGATCTCATGATTCATTGTTCTCAACTATAGCTTGACATTCCAGTATCCTTTGACTTCATTGATCTTTTCTGTCCGGTCGTTTGATTGTTCTCTTGTCCCCTTTTAGGGGCACTTCGTCTGCATCTGTCAGAGATGGACAACAGCAACAAGGGCAACATAGACAACCTGACCAGGTTGGTCATCAACAAGGGCCAGTACTACCCCAAGAGGCTATTTAAGAAGAAGTGATAGTGGAAGCAGCAGCTGGATCGCAGTATCCGGAGGTTCCACCACCACCAACAGTTCCACCTACCCCTGTGGAAGTGGACACACCGGACCTTCAGGAGATCATGAGAGGGATGATGGCTACTCAGCAACACCAGATGTTAGCCCAGCAGCGCATGTACGCTCAATTGCAGGAGCATAACGTACTACTCAACCAAGGGTTGCAGACAGCTTTGGAAAGAGGGGCAAGGCCAGATTCAGGAGCATCAACCAGATTTTACAAGTTCAACCCCCGCCGTTTCGAGAGCACGGAGGATGCCATCTCAGCAGATGCATGGCTTAAGGATATTAAGGCTATTCTGACGGCAGCTAAGGTACCGGCAGAAGAACGTGTGGATCATGTGAAGTTGTTACTTCAGGATCTCGCACGTGATTGGTGGAAATCAGAGGAAGTGGGCATCAGACGTCATATCGCTTGGGACAATTTTACAGCAAGATTCAAGACAAAGTACTATAGAGTTGTAGTGCAGTTTGAGCTATAACAGAAGTTTATCAACCTCAAGCAGGCCGGCAAGACAGTAGATGCTTATGCAGCAGAGTTCTGCTGATTAAGTAGGTTCGCCCCAGAGATGGTAGCAACGGAGAGCCAAAGGGCTATGAGATTTCAGCAAGGGTTTCATCTTGAGCTCTTGCAATTGATAGAGGGGCACAATTACCAGACTTTTGATGAGGTATTGATGGCAACTCGAAGGCATGAGATAACCATTCAGAGGATCACGGCAAGGACTGGAGGTCAGAAGAGATCCCACAGTCAGATTGAAGGAGGAGGGGGAGCAGCGCCCCGAGCAACAGTACCGTCCCTTGGCATTCTCATTCACGATGTGGCAATACGAGGGCCAGCACCACCAAAGCAGCAACAGCAGCAGCAGCAGCAGAGGAAGAACCAGCAACCCCCAGCGGGCTGCACTTATTGTGGGAAGGTAGGGCACACTAGAGATGTGTGTCGGACATTGAATGGACTGTATTTGATGTGTGGAAATCCAGATCATCGGGTTACCACATGTCCCATGAATTCGAGGTCAGGAGGACCCGTACAACAGTTTTCTGCTCTGCCAGCACCAGGGACAGGCCAGTATCGAAGACCAGCGGTGGCAGTGAGGCCGTTGGCACAACGCCCGTTAATGCCGTAAGCTCAGACGTTTCGGCAGCAGGGACCGCCGATGTAGCGACACCAGCATAGACCACCCCAGCATCACCAAGGCAGGGGCCAGCAGCAGCACCAGGCTAGGTTGCAGCATGGGAACCAACAAGAAGGTCGAGGGCATGCATTCAATCTGTCCTTGGAAGAGGCATTAGCATCGGGAGATGTTGTGACAGGTAACATTCTCGTCGCCTTATATCCCGCAGTAACATTGTTTGATTCGGGAGTATCACACTCATTTATATCTGCACAATTTGCAACACGGCTAGGAATGGAGTTCGAGGCATTGTCAGAGAGGTTGAATATACTCACTGGTAATGGGCTCGTAGGAGTTAGTAGAGTTATTCTAGCATGTAGTGTTGTAGTTTGCGGGCATTCCTTACCCGCCCGGTTGATATAATTTTCTGTTAGAAATTTCGACGTTATCTTAGGCATAGACTGGCTGAAAGACAGTCATGCGACAATAGATTGTCGTAGAGGGAGTGTATCTTTTGATATTCCAGGCATGAGATGGTTCACCTTAGTCAGATCAGTGGCAACTCAACAAGAGCAGGGAGTAGTAACGGCAATGGAAGAAGTTCAAGTCCTGAAGGTAGTTGAAGAATTTTTAGACGTATTTTTCGAAGAACTTCCAGGTCTACCACTGGTTAGAGATATTGAGTTCAGTATAGAATTGCCTCCTGGAACTAAACCGATATCAGATCGAGTTTACAGAATGGCAGATTCAGAGCAGGCCAAGGTATATCAGCACATAGAAGAACCGAAGGAGAAGAAGTTCATCCAAGCTAGCATATCACCATGGGCAGCACCAGTGGTACTTGTGGGGAAGAAGGATGGGTCGTCCAGATTGTGTATTGTCTACAGGAAGCTTAACGCGACAACAGTAAAGAATAAGTACCCACTGCCAAGGATCGACGACTTGTTTGATCAGTTGAGCAGAGCTAGAGTTTTCTCCAAGATAGATCTTCGTTCAGGGTATCATCTAGTGAGGGTTCGGAGGGAGGATATTCCCAGACAGCATTCAGGTCGAAGTATGGATATTATGAATTCTTAGTAATGACGTTTGGCTTGACCAATGCTCCAACAATATTTATGGATCTGATGAACCGTATCTTTATGCCATACTTAGATCAGTTTGTTGTTGTATTTCTTGACGACATTCTCGTATACTCTGCTAGTGAAGAGGAGCATGAAGACCATCTCAGAAAAGTGTTACAGGTTCTGAGAGAAAACCAGTTGTATGCCAAGCTCAACAAGTGTGAGTTCTGGACGGACCATATTTCGTTCTTGGGTCACATCATATCAGGCACTGGAGTAGCAGTGGATCCCAAGAAGGTAGAAGCAATAAAGAGTTGGCCAGTACCCAAGACCGTAGCAGATGTGCGGAGTTTCTTGGGATTGACATGATATTACAGGATATTCGTATCAGACTTTGTAAGACTTTCAGCACCCATGACCCGCTTGAGCCGGAAGGATATACCATTCGTCTGGTCGGCAGAATGCCAGGCATCATTTGAGAATCTGAAGCAGAAGTTGATATCAGCGCCCATTCTTACATTGCCATTTGGACCCGGAGGTTTTTACTGTATATTGTGATGCGTCAGGTAAAGGACTTGAATGTGTCCTTATACAACATGGGAAGGTGATAGCATACGCATCTAGGCACCTTCGGGAACACGAGAAGAATTATCCAACTCATGACTTGGAGTTGGCAGCAGTAGTATTTGCTTTGAAGCTATGGAGGCATTACTTATATGGTGATCGAGTAGACATGTACACAGACCATAAAAGTCTGAAGTACATCTTTACTCAGAAGGAACTGAACATGAGGCAGAGAAGATGGTTAGAGCTGATCAAGGATTATGACGTGGAGCTTCAGTATCATCCAGGCAAGGCTAATGTGGTAGTGGATGCTCTCAGCAGGAGGGGTGGCACATTTATGTTGACTACACAGAAGCATATCTTAGAAGACCTTCAGGAGATGGGTATCGAAGTTATACTTCCTAGTGATGTAGGAATTCTGGCTAGACTACAAGTTCAATCTGACTTAGTAGACAGGATTAAGACAGCTCAGGCACAGGACCCAAGGATTCAGAAGCTTAGGGCAGAATGTGAGTGAGGACTCAGGAGGGAGATGAGAATCCATGAAGATGGTACACTTTGGTTTGGATCACGTCTATGTGTGCCTAGTGGAGATATCAGACATGAGGTTATGACAGAAGCTCACAGTTCTCAGTATTCTATACACCCTGGAGGGACCAAGATGTACCAAGATATCAAGCAGCACTTCTGGTGGAACGGAATGAAGAGGAAGATAGCTAGATTTGCTTTCCGTTGCTTGGTATGTCAGCAAGTGAAGGCAGAATAGCAGAGACCAGCTGAATTATTGCAACCGCTTTCTATTCCGAAATAGAAATGGGAACACATCACAATAGACTTTGTGACCGGTTTACCGAGATCGCCAAGTGGTAAAGATGCTATTTGGGTAATAGTAGATCGGCTTACAAAGGTAGCACATTTTCTTCCTTTCAGAGTAGGACAATCTACATAAAAGTTGGCAGAGTTGTATATGCAACAGATAGTCAGGCAACATGGAGTCCCGGTCAGTATTGTGTCAGACAGAGATACCCGCTTTACATCATATTTCTGGAAGAGCTTACATCACAGTCTGGGTACCAAGTTAAGATTTAGCACGACTTACCACCCACAGACGGATGGACAATCAGAAAAAATAATTCAGACTTTAGAGGATATGTTGTGAGCTTGCACCCTAGATTTTGGAGGATCTTGGGAAAGTCACCTACACTTAGTCGAGTTTTCATATAACAACAGTTATCAAGCCAGTATCCAGATGGCACCATTTGAAGCACTATATGGTAAGAAGTGTAGGTCGCCACTAGCATGGGATGATATCGGGAAGAGAAAGATGCTAGGCCCAGAAATGATTGTCTAGACAGTTGAAGTAGTTAAGGGAATTAGAGAGCGACTTCGAGTTGCGCATGATAGGCATCGTCATTGGGCGGACCAGCATCGTAGGCCGCTAGAGTTTTCTGTTGGAGACCACGTGTTTTTGCGGATCTCACCTACCCGTGGGGTCATTAGATTTGGCGTTCACAGGAAATTGAGTCCGTAATACGTGGGCCCATTTGCTATTCTTGATAGGATAGGCGATGTTGCTTATTGTTTATCTCTTCCACTTTCGTTACGAGAGGTGCATGACGTATTTCATGTATCTCGGTTGCGAAGGTATGTATCAGACCCAAGCCATATCCTTGATCATTCTGAGCTGGTTGTTGGTACCAACTTATCTTACGAGGAACAGCCTGTGTCCATTTTGGACCGAAGAGAGAAGATACTCAAGAACCGAATAATTAGCCTTGTCCGGGTTGCTTGGGGTCACCACTCTTTAGGGGAGTCAACGTGGGAACGTGAGGATGACATTCGATCACGGTATCCGCACATGTTTGACTCACAAGGTATATTTCTTTATGTATACCTTGATTGTCTTAAACTCCTCATGCTTGTCACCTTATGAGTATAATTGCTTGGTGTCATCGATAGTTAAACATAGATATGTTACTTGCTATTGGCATTGTAGAATGATTGCTTACTCAATTTACTTGTACTTAGATTAGTTTAGCTTTGATGTTTCTATCCTGCTTGGAATTGAAATTCCGAGGACGAAATTTTTCTAAGGAGGGTAGAGTTGTTACTTCCCGTTCCCAGAATACGTATTTTTTTACATGTACTGCTTTAATATATTTATATAATATTTATCATGTATTGTTCTGTATTTAAATTCTTTTAATTTCATGTTAATTAATTTCCTATAATTTTATTTTTTGCAATTTATTTTCTGCTTTTATACTCTGCTTTAGCTTTGCTTTAGGTTCGGCTTGGATTGGTTCAATTATGTTGGTTCATCATGAACCAAAATAAACCCCCACCTCTTCATTTAAAGCCTCCAAACCCTTTCTCTCTCTTCATTACTCTCCTTCACCATTTTCTTCTTCCTCATAAACTCTCCCCACCTACCAAGCTGCCTAGGCAAGTGCCAACTTGCTTCATGATGGAATCCTATTATTATTGTTCCATCATCTTCCTTACCTGATTTTAAGTCTCTTTAGTGTTTAGCATTTTTAATTTCCATGGTTCATCTCTTGTAGATCTAAGTTTGTTGTATTTTCAGATTTATTGGGTTTTGATTTAGCTAACCTTGTTATTTTCAAGTTTTGAGGGTTCCATGTTGTAGAGAATTTCGTTCTACCCATTTTGACCTATGGAAGTTCAGATTTGGGCTTGGAATGAAGGATTTAGGGAGCTTGGAAGCAATGGCTTCCCACGGTTCTCCTTCTCGGAAGAGTGGAGAAGAAGAACAGTGCATGACCACATGAGTTTTTATGCGGCAAGTCTTTCTTGGCCGCATGGCATTCCCCAGCCGCATGGCATTTTCTGGCCGCATGAACCATTTAGTTCTCGACCGCATGAAAGTGTCATATTTCGAGCTGCATGAACACATGATCTCTCTGCTGCATAAGGCTTTGTTAAAACTGGCCGCATGAAATTTCCCGTTCCTAGCCGCATGACTTGTTAGTTTCTTAGCCGCATATATTTCGTCCAGCCACATGTACTCATCCAGCCGCATATGCATTCAGTCCATTCCAGCCGCATAGGCTTTGTTATTTCAGCCGCATGTGACTTCCATATCCCGAGCCGCATATGCACATTTTCAGCCGCATAGGCTTTGTTAGTTCAGCCGCATGTGATTTACCATCCCCAGCCGCATGAGCAGCCTGGTCGTCTAGGCAATCCTGGCCGCATGGTATTTTTCCAGCTGCATGGCTTTAGCAGCCGCAGCCGCATATACTTCTGTTGCCGCTAGCCGCATAAGATTGTTCTCCTTGCCGCAGTTCAGCCGCATAGACTAAATTATCTTGAGCTGCATGAACCAATAATTTCCTGGCCGCATGAACTCTGGCCCTAATGTTTTTTGGCCGATCCTTGTCCCGAATTGACATTGATTGACATTGATTGATTATCTTGGCATTTATTAACATTAATTGTCATCTTGACATTAATTAACATGGATTATTATCTTGGTTACATAATTGATCATGCGTTCCTAGTTGGAACTAGGAGACTGGCTAGTCGTC
Source organism: Iris pallida (assembly GCA_029216955.1). NCBI lineage: Eukaryota > Viridiplantae > Streptophyta > Magnoliopsida > Asparagales > Iridaceae > Iris > Iris pallida. Next base: position 14,436,446 of record JANAVB010025999.1, on the reverse strand, counting down.
TTATTAAATTGAATGAATGAGACACGTTCATATTAATTATGAACTATTTTAATTGACTGGCTGATCCCGAATATTGGCATACATGCACATGCAGGCTTCAATTTATTTATTTATTTATCTTACAAAAACAGCATGTGTACTTTATGGTCAAGGCATGATTATTTCGTGGTTAGTTTTGGAGTTAATTAGTTGTACCCCCTATGGTTTGTATCTATTTTGGTAACTGTCCCTGTTGTTTTAAAAATAAAGAACACCCCCTGGTTTATAAAGTTAATTAGTTGTACCCCCTGGTGCATAGAAGAAAATGAGTAAAAAATTAAGCAGCCAGGGGGGTATTCTTTATTTTTGAAACAACGGGGACAGTTACCAAAATATGTACAAACCATAGGGGGTACAACTAATTAACCCTTAGTTTTGATTGTTGCATTACGCTATGTACGACCTACAACCTAACCGCACGGGTATCGTTGTAGAGTTGGGCATACCGTACTATGTACAGAAAGTACTCATTCTGAATGACCATGATACACGGCATAGAATTTCACTCAACGTAGAGACTATTAAGTTAAATAAAATAATGATTGCATGGAGAGAATGGATTTCCGAGTTCTTACGTGGCAGCCCTCTTGGGGACTACTAAGTGCCCGACAGGCCGGCTGGTTCCCACAGATACTGCAAATCTGCCACACGGACAGGGAGCGGTATCTGCTTATATTATTTATTGTATATTGTAGATTGATGACGGGTGTCCCGCTGGGACTCGTCTAATTCATGATTGACGCAATTGACTGACTGGATAGACTAGCCTTGTTTGCACATAGTAAGAATTGAGGAATCCTCATTGCATAATTCCAGGATAACCTGGGACTCATCATAGCAAGTCGTAGTAGTGAATGGCTGTTTTAAATTGATTTGTTTGTGTACTGTGTCTACTCTGTTACCTAACTGAGATGATCAGAATATCGGGATATGACGGGCCAACTTCTGTCCTTGTTTGGTTGGGAGGTTGGTTCGAAGTGTCGTGATGTTATGTGAATCCTAGTAGATAGCAGAGATCTATTATCATATTCTCTTATTACTGGCTTCATTCCTCATATCGTGCTCCCTTGCGGTACTTGCTATTAGAGGTCTAACCTCTCTGGTTTTACATGGCCAGATTTAAAGCCGGTCCCCGAGGATCCAGTTTACTTCTACCTCCAAGATGGTCAATACTAGAGGAATGATCGCAGGAGGACTCGAGTGGGTTCCTTACTTCCCCGCTCGTTTTGTTATTTACTTTATACCTTGCCGTTTGGCACCGACATGTTAGTCGGATTGTCTTATACTTATTTTTACATAATTGTAACTAAGTCAGGCTGCAGTTGATAACAATTGTGTATACCTTGCTTCATCATCTGGCTATGTTTTGTAAAGCCAGATATCAAGGACATTTTGACTGAGCGTTTGGGACGCCTTACTGCTTTATCTTACATGTTCTCTATTACTGTTTCTTGTTTGAATGATTGAGACAATAGATGTGAAGTGACCATAGCGAGACTTTCATGTAGTATGCACCCCTTCGTCTTTTAGACATCATTGATCGTATTATACGGTATTCATCTACCCGTAATACGTAGCTGGCTGAGTCATTCCCCCGCTCTCCAGTATTCTGGTTCTGGAGCGTGACATAATGTATCGCGGGTATACAACAGTATAAAATTTTGGCATACTTAGACTTGCTATCTTTGACCTGTATACCGCCAGTATATCAATATATGCCGTTTTTATGTGTATGAACTTGATATGACAGAGGCCGGTATAGTACCATCATACTTCTCTGATATCCAATTTGTATTTTATGATTTTTTTCCTGGCTTTGTTGATTCGTTTATGCTTCATACTTTATTGCCTATTGCTCATATATGATTTCTCATGTTGTCAATTGCCTGGATTGCTTATGCTGATACCCGTATCCAGTGTAAGAGGGTATCCCTATTACACATTGATTGTCTGTCACATGCTAGAGCACCTTATCATGATTGTATTGCACTGTCCTGTCATATCATGTTCATGTCTTGATCTTGTAATGATTTTATATTGTGGCTCATGGTAGCACAATACTCTGACTTGATTATATCAACATGGTTTGCCATCTGGACTTGTCATGTCTTGGTCATGTCCTAATTCATGTTGTGGCTCGTCATAAGGAACACCTGACTTGCTTGCAACAACATGGTTGCTTTTCTATCTTGTGTCTTCCTTGTGATTGTTTAATCATTGTTCAGTCTTGCATTTTCTCAAGGGGAGGATCGTGTATATGATGGATTCTCGGATGCCCACGGTCGGGGGTTCTAATGAACTCAAGAATTAATGACTAGATTGATCACATAGATACATTAATTAGAAGGGGGTTTCCTGCAGGTTGCATGCAGTCATGTTATCCGAGCCCCACATGTGGATTTTGTCATGACCTGCTTCCGAATATTCTGATACGAGTTCGTGGTGAAGTCCAGCCTACTTTGCGAAATCAGCAATAGTACGTTGTCTAAATCTCATATATCGTCAAAGTAGTACATGTATTGATTCTACTCATCACAACTTTTCAAAATCTATTACATATTTTCTACTAGAGACAAATCCGGCCAGTGACTAAAGACTATATCCGCAAAGATACCAATCAATCTACTCAACACATACAATCACAACATATAAAAATTGTTTATTCTTAATTCTTATTTATATAACAAATTATCTTTTCACGATCTATTAGATAAAAAATAACCTTTTTTTTTAAGATAGCAAAGGATATATTGTCTACAAAAAAGCATAAACAACACAACTTTTAAGAGTGACGTCCAGGGACAGAGCCAAGAGGACTTGCATTACAGGGGACCGAGCACCCAAGAAAATTAAAAAATAATAATTATCACGTTATAAAAATCAGAACAAAGGTAATATTTTTTTATTGATGTTCTTTCAAGAGACAATAAAAATAATAATAATCACGTCATAATAGTCTGGAACTGTCGTATTGACAAACAAGACAAAACCTAAAAAAGTCATAACAGAGCCAATATTTTTATTGATGTTCTTTTAAAAGTAAGCAACTATGCAAAAACAAGGCTCAAAAACCATAAATAACTAGATAATAATAAAATGACTTGGAAGCTAACAAGATTTAAAAAATTTAGGGGAGAGCTGACAGCTGAGACATAGAGGAGATGGATGCTCAACGCGTAGAAAGCTTTTGGTCGTTAGTGCGCTAAGGAAAAATAACAAAGGAATGAGAGGATAGGGTCGATGTTTGGCTTTGATGCGGGTTGGCCGAATTTTGTTGCAGTTTTGTAGACAACAACATCGACACGAACAATTTCAACTAGGAAGAAAACTGTGGAGAGTTTGGACACTATAGAGTAAATGATCTAATTGAATGAGCTCAATGGACTTTAGGTGAATCATTCATCATTATTGGGCTTGTAACACATGGCCTATAAAAAAATTGAACTATTTATCAATTTTAGGGGAGAGGCCTATACATAGCTCCGTCCCTAGTGACGTCCTCGTGTTTATGCCTCGCCTCGTTGGTGTACTAGCTTACAAAAAAGATTTTTTTTTTTACCAAATAGATTTTTCTATTATTTTTTAAAGAACAAACAAAAGCAAAAAAAAAATCAACCATAAACCAAAAGAAACATAAAACAAAAAATACCTAAAAATAACTAGTCTATACATGAACGACCATAGATAAATCGTTTTTCAAAAAAGAAATCATGTAGGATTTGATTTGGGACTACCGTAACTTTTCTAGAAGCAACAACAAAAACCACTTTGGAAATTAGTCTTCCGGCTACTTTCAAAAGTTATTCCAAATAAACTAGTTTTAAGGATATATAGTAAACTATTATTACCAAGTAATTGTTTCTACAACTTTACAAATATTAAAATAATTAGTTCTGATAAGCAATCCTAAACCTAACCTAGGTAAAGCTTGAAATTGTTGTTGTCTTTCAAACAACTATTAAAGTAACTTTCAAAAGTAGTCATCCACATGTTTAAAAACTTGTGCCCAAAACACTACAAAAATGTTGTAATTTACCGACTAATTTTACCGACGGCAGTCAAAATGTCGCTATTTAGCGATGAAATACCGACTAACTAGCGACTGATTTATTATGAAAATTACAGTATAACTAAACGCCGCTAAATTCGTCGGTAGTTAATCGCTAAAGGACTAGCGACGCATTAGCGACGAAAAATTTCGTCGCTTAGCTGCTGTAAAAGTTTAGACACAACCTTTCTTTCCCCATTCTCAAATTTTTACCCCTAAAAATCCTCCCCCCAATTTCTTCCCTCCTTCGTTTCCCTCTCCTGCTCCGACCTCCTCCACCTGCGACCACCTACTCCTCCTCCTCGGCGACCTCCCCCTCGACTCCCCTCCTCCTCGGCGACCTCCCCCTCTGTTCCCCGTCCTCATCCTCCCGACCCCCTCCTCTCCGCCCCCTTTACAACCCCCCTCCGTTCCCCTCTCCTCCTCCCGACCCCCTCTGCCCCCTCCTCTCCGTCCCTCAACTTCCCTCTGACCCGCCTCTCCGCCCCCCTCCTACATCACCCCTCCCCCTTTCTGCCCCCTCTACAGCCCCCCTCCCCGCCCTCTACGCCCCCTCCTCAACCCCCACTCCCCCCTCATCGGCCCCCTCTACAGCCCCCCTCATCGGTGCTCCGGTCAGACCCCCTCTCTGCGTGCCCCCTCCTCTTTCATCTTCGATAAATTCCCTCTTTGCATATGTTTTTTTGTATTTTTATATTTTCAATTTTGGACACGGTTAAAAATATATATGTAAACATTAGCTATGGTTTTGGACACGGAACAAACACAATGGAAATATGGTTTTGGAATCATGGAAATAGCTAGGGTTTTGGGCTTTCATAAATTATTCGAAATTCGTGAAATTAGATATCCAATACAGATATGATAAAGCCGATACTAATCCGATAAGGTTGATACCAATCTTATACGGCCAATACCAATCATATAAGGCCAATACCAATCCTATACGGCCGATACTTATCGGATATGACGTTACCAATTCGATAATGCCAATACCAATCCGATACGGCCGATACCAAACCGATAGGCCGATACTAATCCGACACGGTCGATACCGAACCGATAGGCCGATACTAATCCATTACGGTCGATACTAATAAGAACCAATTTTGATACCGATACTCATAGGAATGGTCGATATTACCGATTTTGATATCCATACTTATAGGATTAATGGTCTGATACCGATTTCGAGGCGGGAGTGGATATACAACATATATGGTCGTGCTTGATTGTTACAATTATGTACTATATTAATTTTTACTTGTATTTACAAACATATATGGTACTTGGTGCAGAATTGGTTTAAACAATGAATCGATACTTAGTTAACCGTTCGTAGATGTACAATCGGTGACATGAGAGCAAGATTGGTTTGACGGATTATTTCAAGGTGGACGTCGAAGAATTTCTGATATACGCCAGTAGCCAACCTTATTTCATGGACGGAAGGCTCATAAAGTGTCCTTGTGTCAATTGTCGTAATATACCATTCAGAGAGGTAGATCTCGTGAGAGAGCACCTCTACAAGAAGGGTTTCGTACCAAACTACAACGAGTGGACGGCTCAAGTAGAACCTTTGGTTCCGCAATATCAGTCCTCCTTCAATACGGAGGTGGGAGACCCCACTCTTGGAGACCACTTTCAATATCGGTATCGAAACTTGGCACGTGAGTTGGTATTTGATACGGCTTGTGCCGGTCCAAGTTTTGATCCGGAGGATCTGAATTCTGTTGCAAATGAGTTCTATGATATGTTCAATCATGCCGATACTCTGTTATATCCGGGTTGTGATTCTCATTCTGTCCTGTCGGTGGTGATACGGTTGTTGAACCTCAAGTCTGATTTTAACTTGCTACAAGAATGCTACGATCGGATAATTCAGTTTATTAGAGAGTTGCTGCCAATAGAAGCGAAGGATTTGCCAGAAAACTTTTACAAGTCGAAGATGATGATACGGAAACTCAGATTAGGCTACGAAAAGATAGATTGTTGCCGAAACGACTGCATGTTGTACTACAAGGAGAACAATGATAAAAACAAATATATTTTCTGTCACGAGGACCGGTACAAGCCTATTTGGGGCAAAAAAAAATCAACTGCACGAGCAAAGTTGTGCCCCTACAAATACATGCAATTTTTGCCGATCACAAAGAGGCTACAGAGAATGTATATGTCCTCGAATACTACAGAATACATGACATGGCATAGTAAAGAGCGGAAGATGGATGAAGGAGAATTATCTCACCCATCTGATGGAGAGGCATGGAAGTATTTTGATCGATGTCATCCTGGATTTGCTGCAAAGCCTAGGAATGTTCGGCTGGCTTTATGTTCTGATGGATTTACTCCTTTCGAACAGTCAGAGGCTCAGTACTCTTGTTGGCCGGTGATTTTGACCCCTTACAATCTACCACTGTGGATGTGCATGAAGACTCCTTGTATGTTCTTGACACTTATCATACCTGGTCCAAAAAATCCAAAGAAGAATATCGATATCTACTTGCAGCAATTGGTGGATGAGTTGAAATAATTGTGGCAGTTCGGCGTTCAGACATATGATATATCGACGGAGCAGAACTTTCAGATGAGAGCAATGTTGATGTGGACCATTAATGATTTTCTAGCATACGAAATATTATCTGGGTGGAGTACTCATAGTATTATGTCTTGTCCGATATCTATGAAAAAGAATAAGGCATTTTGCCTTCAGAATGTAGAAAAAGCTAGTTTTTTTATTGCCATCGTCAGTTCCTTCCTATGTCGCATCCATGGAGAAGGAACATGGACACCTTTAGAGCTAGTAAACAGGAAATAACTCCTTCCCCGTTGAGATTGACTGGAGATATCGTTTGGACGGAGGTAGAGGATTTGTCGATTGTAAAAGAAGATCCGAGTTCGGGCCATCACCTAGAAGGATTCAGACATAACCATAATTAGACGAAGCGGAGTATCTGTCACACCCAGAACCAGAATACTGGAGAGCGGAGGCAGACATAGCCAGCTACGTATATTGAAGTGCAACCCACCTCGCTGTACGGTCACGGCTGTCTAGATACATGAGGTTTTAACTACAAGCCAACAGTCTCTTAAGGTCAGGAACAAGCCTAGTGTCTCAATCACAAGCAAGTAAATAAATGTTACAAGATGCAAGATCACCAAATATACAATAGTAAGGCGTCCCAAACATTACATATTCAGTTGATCATGAAGCTAGTCATTACAAAATGTGAGGACTAGCAAGAGTTTAGTCATACATGATCAACCCTAGGATCTGTCAATCATGTTACAGTCCGTAGGCAGACAGTAAGTAAAGGTGCAATCGATCTAAATACGTGCTCGTCGGCTAAACGCCTCAAAAGAAAAAAATTTACAATAAAGTGGGAGAGCCAAAAATAACCCACTCGTTGCCCTGGTTACGCCTGGTGGTCACCATCGGGCTGGAAGGTCGGTAGATCCTCTGGAGCTGCTCCGGTATCTGGCCATACAAAACCAGCTGGGTCAGAATTCAGAAAGAGCAAGTGCCACAAAGGAAGCTTCACTAGGAACTAAAAACCAGCAATCATCACAAGAATATAAATAAGTAGTAAGAACTGGAAATAAGGAAAAATATATCAGGATGATATACGACGAGATAACCATAGAAATATTCAGATAACCAGGTTACAACCCGTAAACCAAACAAGGACCGGGGTTGTAACCCTTCATCTGAACGGAGCTTGGTTTTCCACCATTTATCGACAAGATAATATAAGAAATCAGGTCATATAACAATCTTGTACAGGATCAAGACAAGACTAGACTGGTTATGCCCCATCCAACAATCACGGCCAAGCAATAAGTATGGCTTGATACTTTAGCTAAGTAGGGTTATCACAGGCCTAGTTACTAGCAAGATGCAGCGAGATTATTCTACAGCCACAAGCCCTGCAGATCATCCAGGTTACCCAGGTCGAATATTAGGGGTTGAATTCAGGTGGGTACATCGTCTAGGAAACTCATGTACCCTTAAGTGATTTGGAGGGTGCAACACATGACAGTGTGCTGAAAATGTGCCCTACTCGACGACAGGCTACAGATCCCAAGCGCGCCCAGGTTACAGTATCGCCTGTAGTTGGAAAATCTCTTCATGACTACTGGATTATTCTAGTTATTAGCCTTAGTCAATTTGGTAGGCACCCCTGACCGTGGTACTCAGGGATCCCTGTCCTAGACATGATGCAAGACAATACTGGTTCATTTGTACAAGCACATTCGCCTACTGTGTCCAGGTTACTTATACTTGTCATGTCAGGCTAGCTGTCGCAACAGTATATCAAGGTATATTATGTCAGGTTACTTGTCAGGAGTGCGCCATGATGGGCCACTATTATGTCATGTTACTTGTCAAGAGTGCACCACTACGGGTCACTGTCGTGTTCATGGTACATGTGCAGGATAACACAGTACAAGCATTCTATCAAGAGACCCAAGTTATACTGAGAGTCACAAGACATGAGTCTAATTAATAATAATTAATTCACAAAATACAAGGCTAGCTCGGGCATATGTGGCCAAGAAAGGAGTCCATGCGGCCGAAAAATGACGGGCATATGCGGCTCGGGGGAAAGGGAGTCCATGCGGCTGAAAGAAGAACTTGCCGCATAAAGGCTATGCGGCTAAGTTCATCCAGCAAAGAATCATGCGCCAGGGAACTATTCTTCTTCTCTATTCTTCCGAGAAGAAGAACCATGCAACCATGGCTTCCAAGCTTCATAAAACCTTCATCCAGAGTCCAAATCCGAACTTTCATACGTCAAAATGGGACAGAACGAGATTCTCTACAACATGGAACCATCAAAACTTGAAAATAATAATGTTAAGTAGATCAAAACCTAAGAAATTCAAAAAAATAATAAACTTAGATCTACACAAATTGAACCATAGAAATTAAAAATGCTAAATATTAAAGTGTGTTAGAATCTCGTGGAGAAGAAAATGGAACAACAAAATTTGGGTTCCTTCATGAAGCAAGCTGCACTTGCCTAAGAGCTCTCTCTCTCTCTCTCTCTCTCTCTCTCTTTCTCTCTCCCTGGTAGGTGAAGAAGTAATGATGGAGAAGAAGAAGAGTAATGAAGAGAGAGAGAGTGAGGGAATGGATTAATAAATGGGGATGCTGGTGGTAGATAAGGGTTCTCCCCTTGGTTCATGATGAACCAAGGCAACCCAAGCCTAGCCGAACCAACCCAAAATAAACCAAGCCATGAAATGCCAAGATAAGCCAAGCAAGGAATCATGCAATACAAGATAAAATACGTACACATATACCAAGATACGTAATACGAACCACATGTATTACAGTATCTTTTGGGACTTATCTTATTGGAAGGACAATCTCATAAGACACAATCTTGATGTCATGCATATTGAGAAAAATGTATTCGACAACATCTTCAATACGGTGATAGATATCAAGAAAAAAATGAAAGACAATCCCAAAGCACGAAAGAACTTGAAAATTATTTGCAGGCATCCAGAGTTGCATCTAATACGAAGATCCAATGGTAACTGGGTCAAGCCCTCAGCATCATTTACACTGAGTAGGGATGATAAATTGATAATATGCAATTGGATTAGAAACTTGAGATTTTCTGACGGTTACGTGTCGAATCTGGCAAGATGTGTCGATCTCAATTAACGCAAGCTGATAGGGATGAAAAGTCATGATTGCCACGTGTTCATGGAGAATTTACTTCCTATCGCTCTGAGAGAGATGCTGCCGTCTCAAGTATGGGGTCCACTGGCCGAGTTATCTATATTCTTTAGAGACTTGTGTTCAAGTAAGTTGACAGTGCAACATATGTTTGAACTTGAGAAGAAGATTGTATTGACATTGTGCAAGTTAGAAAGGGTATTTCCTCTCGACTTTTTTGATAGTATGGAACATTTATCGATTCATCTTGCATACGAAGCACGTATCGGTGCTCCCGTCCATTATCATTGGATGTATCCATTTGAGAGGTATAAATTATTTAATTATCTAGTACTAATAATTATTTTATTTAAACATATCTAATATTGAATATATTATTTATAGATATCTACATCACCTGAAGAAGAAGGTGGACAATAAGGCCCATGTAGAAGCTTCGATATGCGAAGCATATATTATTGAGGAGGTCTCAAACTTCTGCTCAATCTACTTCGATACTCATGTCAGAACAAATTGGAATAGAGCACCAAGAAATGATGAAGGTAAGGTCGATGAACCGAATCGTGGAATCCGCATTATCTTCAATGTTGGTGGCAAGCCTACAAGTGCTTCTAAGTTACGGTGGTTGGAGGACGATGAGTTTGAAGCCGCTCATCGGTATATCTGCCTGAATAGTGGTATAGAGGAGATGGAAGATAAAGAGAAGTAAGAGACATAATTTTGCTATGTTATGCTCCAATTCTGAGATATACTTGTTAAAATTTTACTAACTTTTCTCGTTTTTATCATAGTATTTTTAGAGCTGAGATAAAAATGGAGAGACCTAACATTGATGACGATGATCTTACTAGACGGGTTGACAAAAATTTTCGTCGTGGTTCCATAACTATGTAAGGATTAGTATCATTTAACTATTCTTAATTCAATTGACCGACGAAAGAGATTTTGTCCTAATGACGTTATGATTGTGATGTTTTAGGTTTTCGTCCTGGCACATAATTGACCGACGAAAGACTTCGAGCACTAGCTATCAGACCAAGCAAAAGGGCGAAATGTTGGGATGGATATACCATCAATGACTTCAAACTTAGAACCAATGATAAGCCTATCAATCACTAATTTGTCAATGAGGAGGCTAATTCCACAAAGAATTCTGGAGTTTGTGTAAGGGGTTCAGTCTACGACGCCGATCCAGAATTTGACTATTACGGTATTTTAAGAGATATTGTAGAGCTGGAATACTCTTTTGATACCCAAATTGTGATGTTCAAATGTGATTGGTTCGACACAACATCCAAGCAAGGATGGAGAATTGACAAACAGTTTAGATTTATTGATGTAAAATACGGAAAAAGATATATAGGTTTTGAACCGTTTGTGTTGGCTAGTCAAACGGTCCAAGTATACTACACGAATTATCCTAGTCGACGACGCACGACTCGTGATTGGTGGACTGTATGCAAAATTAAAGCAAGAAATACATATAATATTGGAGATCAAGCATACCGGAAGGATAAGGTAGTCATGCCTCAACCAACATATATGAGTTTAACCGACATTGATGACATGGAGGTTGACGTTACTGTAGAGGATGATATAGTTGACGAAGAGTTTGACATAGAGGACTTACCTAATGTAGATGAGGAGTCTAAAATGGACGTATCGGATGAGGATGGAGAATTTGAAGATGAAGGTGAAAGTGGAAGTAATAGTGAAGATGAAGATGAAGAAGATTCGGATTACGAAGAAGATGAAGAAGATTAGTACGTATTACCTATTAGATTTGCATTGATTATTTGTATCAGCACACCTTTATTTAATTTCTATCAGATTTGCATTGATTATTTGTATCATCACATCATTTTTTTATTTCTTTCAGATTTACATATGGCGGGACGAGGCCGTACACGTCGACTTCGAGGACCTGGATCGACCCGTCCTCCTACTCCTACTTCTCCTAGTACTCCGGCTGCAGATCGCAGAGGAGTTAGTGTCACGCCCAGCTCCCGTAGGAGCGATCGTCCTCTCTAAGGAGTGATGCCGCATGAGCCTAGATTGTGCTCGTGTAAGGCAGATTCCATAACGGCCAATTTCAGCAGCTGCGACGGGGTCGTCGCACAGAAGTCCCATGCAGAGACGTTGAATGATAGCAGCAAAAATTAGAACGAAACACAAGTTATTCAAGAAGCTCTTTTATTAATATTGAAACAAAGGTTACAATGGGTCGCAAGGCCAAGATTACAAGTCTCTCAAGCTCATTCATCTCATATTACAAGTCACTCATCTCTCTCTCATCTCTCAATACATGTCACGCCCCAGAACCAGAATACTGGAGAGCGGGAGAATGACTCAGCCAGCTACGTATTACGGGTAGATGAATACCGTATAATACGATCAATGCTGTCTAACCAGACGAGGGGGTGCATACTACATGAAAGTCTTACTATGGTCACTTCACATCTATTGTCTCAATCATTCAAACAAGAAACAAAAAATAGAAAACATGTGAGAATAAGCAGTAAGGCGTCCCAAACGCTCAGTCAAAATGTTCTAGAGATATGGCTTTATAAAACATAGCCAGATGGTATAGTAATATGTACACAATTGTTATCAGCTGCAGTCTGACTTAGTTACAATTATGCAAAAGTAAGTACAAGACAATCCGACTAACATGTCGGTGCCAAACGGCTAAGTATGAAGTAAATAACAAAACGAGCGGTGGAGTAAGGAACCCACTCGAGTCCTCCTGCGATCATTCCCCTAGTATTGACCATCTTGGAGGTAGAAGTAAGCTGGATCCTCGAGGACTGGCTCTAAATCTGGCCATGCAAAACCAGAGAGGTTAGACCTCTAATAGCAAGTACCACAAGGGAGCACGATATGAAGGACTAAACCAGTAAGTAAGAGAATATAATAATAGATCTCTGCTTTCTACTAGGATTCACATAACATCACGACACTTCGAACCAACCTCCCAACCAAACAAGGACAGAAGTTAGCCCGTCATGTCCTGACATTCTGATCATCTCAGTTAGGCAACAGAGTAGGTACAGTACACAAACAAATCATCTTGAACGGCCAATCAACTACTACGGCTTGCTATTGTGAGTCCCAAGTTATCCTGGAATTATGCAAATAGGGATTCCTCAGTTCTTACTATGTGCGAGCAAGGCTAGTCTATCCAGTCAATCAATTGTGCCAATCATGTAATTAGACGAGTCCCAGCGGGACGCCCGCCGTTAATATAGCATGTACAATAATATAAGCAGATACTGTTCCCTGCCCGTGTGACAGATTTACAGTATCTGTGGGAACCAGCCGGCCTGTCGGGCACTTAATAGTCCCAAGAGGGCTGCCATGTAAGAACTCGGGAATCCATTCTCTCCATGCCATCATTATTTTATTTAACTTAATAGTCTCTACGTTGAGTGAAGTTCCATACCGTGGATCATGGTCATTCAAATGAGTACTTTCGTACGGGATACGATATGCGCAACTCTACAACGATACCCGTGCGGCTAGGTTGTAGGTTTTACATAGCGTGATGCAATAATCAAATCTAACCACGGAGTAATCATGCCTTGACCATAAAGTACATATGCTATTTTTTGTAAGATAAATAAATAGCTAATTAAATAAATAAATAATTTGAAGCCTGCATGTGCCTGTATGCCAATATTCGGGATCGGCTAATCGAGTACAATAGTTTATTACATGAACGTGTCCCATTCATTCAATTCAATAAGACGACTAGCCAGTCTCTTAGTTCCAACTAGGAACGCATGATCAATTATAGTCAAGATAACCATTATTATCAATGGTAACAAGGCATGAAAGTCAATTAGTATTGCATGGGGTCGAGTCTATAACTCCTCAGAGTTAAGTTCCAGCCTTACTGGGTATCTATGGATCAATCAGGACACAAGGTGCATTCCACATAACAATCTGTATTAACAATATTAACATATCATGATTTTATCAAGTCCATGCCAAAAGGCTTAAGGATATAACAAAAGAATTATCATGCCATCATTAAATGAATAAGTTATAGAACAAATAAAATACCCAGGTTAGAAAGTCACGCCAACAAGTCTAGGCTAAGGCCAACAAGTCACGCCAAGTCTAGCAGGTTGGAGTGAGCGTGAAAAGTGGTCCTTAACGTGAGCGTGAAAAGTAACTCACGCACGCACGCACAGTGTGAGCGTGATAAGAAATTCACGCACGCACGCAAAGATGTGTGCGTAACTCAAATGTCACGTTGGCACGTAAAAGACGTGAGCGTGACTAAAAATTCACGCTGACACGTAAAGACGTGAGCGTGACTGAAAATTTACGCTAACATGTAAGAACGTGTGCGTGACTAAAAATTCACGCACGCACGTAAGAACGTGAGCGTGACTGAAAATTCACGCTAACATTTAAGAACATGAGCGTGACTCAAAATTCACGCTAACATGTAAGAACATGAGCGTGACTCAAAATTCACGCTAACATATAAGAACATGAGCGTGACTCAAAATTCACGCTAATATGTAAGAACATGAGCGTGACTCAAAATTCACGCTAACACGTAAAGACGTGTGCGTGACTAAAAACTCACGCTGGCACGTAAGAACGTGTGCGTGACTAAAAACTCACGCTAAGTTGGGAGATCAAAACCCATGGTCAACCGAAAACACAACCACTTAGATCTTGAAGAAACAAGCCAACGAAATCAAAAATACTAAGTAGTAAACTCTCTCAGAATCATGAGAGGAAGAGAAATGAACCAAAAATGGTTCTCCAAGTGGAAGCAAGAAGCAAGATTGCACTTGCCTGCTAATGGGTTGGTGGAGAGAGTGATGAGGAAGAAGAAGAAGTAATGGTGAAGAATGAGAGTTATGAGGAGAGAGAAGGGGATGGGGGCTTAAATAGGAAGGGTGGTGGTAGGTGGGGTTATAGGGTCGGGTTTAACCGGGTCCACAAGGCCAACCCGAAAGCAAAGCAGAGAGGTTAAAAGCAGAAAATAAAATGCAGAAATAAAAAAGCAGGAATAAAAATTACAGGAAATAAAATACAGAAATAATTAATTAACATGAAATTAAAAGAATTTAAATATAGAATAATACATGATAAATACTAAATAAATATACATGAGTTGTACATGTATAAAAATACGCATTCTGGGAACGGGAAGTGACATCTCTACCCACCTTAGAAAAATTTTGTCCTCGAAATTTCAAATCCAAGCAGGTAGAAATATCGAAGCTAAACTAATACAAGCAATTCTAGTGAGCAAGCAATCATTTTTTACTATATCAAAAGTGTCACGCCCCAGAACCAGAATACTGGAGAGCGGGGGCAGATATAGCCAGCTACGTATATTGAAATAGAATACATCTCAACTATACGGTCACGGCTGTCTAGATATGAGGGTTTACTACAAGCCAGCAGTCTCTTAAGGTCAAGCCTATTGTCTCAATCTCAAGCAATTAACAGAGTTACAAGATATTAGAGCATCAAATATATATATATAAGGCGTCCCAAATATTACATATTGGATGATCATGAAGCTAGTCGTACAAAATGATAGGACTAGCAAGAGTTTAGTCATACATGATCAACCCTAGGATTTGTTAATCATGTTTACAGCGCGTAGGCAGACAATAAGTAAATGTGCATCGAGCTAACAGGTGCTCGTCGGCTAAACGCCTCAAAAGAATAAATTTACATATAAGTGGGTGAAACAAAAAGGGAAAACCTACTCGTAGCCCGGGTTCCGTCTAGTGTTCACCATTGGGCTGGAAGCTTGGTAGATCCTCGGGAGCTGCTCCGAAATCTGGCCACACAAAACCAGCTGGGTCAAACCCCATAAAGAGCAAGTGCCACAAGGAGGCCACAAATAAGAACAAAAGCCAGCATATCAGAACATAAAGAATAAAAGGAAAGTACAAGTAATAAAAGTACACAGAGCGATAAACGACTAGGGACGTGAAACCATTCCGGGAGCCAGGTTACAATCCTTAAACCAAACAAGGACCGGGATTGTACCCCTTCGCCTGAATAGCTCACTGTCTCTACCCCTTTATCGTTAGAGATAAGTAAAACAATCATGACCAAGAGTTCCAGGTACAGGGGCTAGACAAGACTTAGACAGAGCTGGACACCATTCATTCACAATCGGCCAAGCAAGTACTACGGCTTACTACTTTAACTAACTAGGGTTATCACAAGCCTAATTACTAACAAGATGCAAGTGAGAATTTCTAGTCCCAAGCCCTGCAGACCATCCAGTTATCCTTCCGCGGGTTGAGAGTTATAGGTGGGTACATTACCCCGGAGACAAATGTACCCTTAGGTGACTTAGAGGGTGCAACACATGACAGTGTGCTGGAAATATGCTCTACTCGTCGGCAAGCTACAAGTCCATTAAAGCGCCCAGATAACGAGATTGCCTGTGACTGAGAATTCTTCATGTTCTAGTTTGATCTAATAATTAGCCTAATCCAATTCAGCGTGAGTCCCTGGCCGTTGTACCCAGGAAGTCACGTCCTAGACATGATGCAAGACAAGACAAGTGGATTGCACAAGCAAGCAAGTAGGAGAACCCACGGTGTCAAGTTGATTATACGAGTCAAGTTACAAGTTACAAGTCAAGTTAGGAGTGCGCCGCCACGGGCCACTATCAAGTTATCAAGATAATTCATGTCAGGGTACTGTCAGGAGTGTGCCACTACGGGTCACTGTCATGTCAGGTTGGTCATGTCAGGAGTACACCACTACGGGTCACTGTCATTTCATGCTAGTTCCTTGCCATACCGTGCCATGTACAATAGTCAATCCAAACGTATTAAGTAAAAATCAAGTTCATGATAAAAGGCGTAAGGATATAAAATGGGCGCAAAATATCTAATAAAATATCAAAATACAGGGCTATAGAAGAGCCAAGCATTAAGGAAAAAATAAAACCAAATCTCCATAATTGGACATATTGCGCAAGGGGTCATGGGGTTGGATTGCGCAAGAGTCAGGTGCGCAGGGGTCAATTGCGCAGGGTGAGCTGCGCAGGGTACCAACTACGCCAGAGATGGATGGCGCAGCAGATGGATTGCGCGGGATCAAGTTGTGCAGGAATGGATGGCGCAGGGTCAGATTGCGCATGAGTGGAGTGCGCAGGGATAGATTGCGCAAGGGTGGATTACGCAGACGTCGGCTTGCGCATGGCTGGCTTGCGCATGGATGGCTTGCGCCAGCGCAATCCAGCGCAGCGCAAAGCACTGGCTGAGGTCATACGCAATCGGCCCTGCGCTAAAGAGCACAGGCCGGGGGGGTGCGCAACCGGCCATGCGCTAAAGAGCGCAAGGCAGAGGGATGTTCTTCCTGGCCGAGAGCAGGTCCAAGAACACCAAGAACTTCAATTCTTCATAACTTTGCCAAATCAAAACCAAATCTAGATTTTCAAAGTTCTAGCTTGTGTAAAATCGAATTCTCTTCCACATGGAAGCATCAAAACAAGCAAAATCAAAATTTAATAGATCAAAACCAAGGATTTTCGAAAATAGTTAAAACCTAGATATAGAAGAATGAAAGCTCCAAATCACAAAATGTCAAGTTCTAAAGTTGTTCTCCATGGCCTAATCTAGTTAATAGACAAATAAAAAGTGGTGCTTATTTGATGGCAAGGTGCACTTGTCTATGGGTTGGGGAGTTGTGTAGAAGAAGAAAGAAGAAGAAGTTGAAAGAAATTAATGGAGTTATGGAGGAGAGAGAAAAGGTTGGTAGGTTTTAATGAGGGTGGTTGTGATGGAATGGAGGGGGAGAATAGGCTAAGGTGTACCACTCATGATGAACCAAACCAAACCAAACCAACTCCACAAAATAAAACCAAGCCATGGTCCAAAATCTATTTACGAGAACCCGAATCCACAAGTCGAGAAAATAAAATACGTTCCAAAATCAAATTACGAGTACAAATACGAAATACAGAAAATGGGGGTGACAACTCTACCCACCTTCAAAGAATTCCGTCCTCGGAATTTAATCAAGGAGCTAGAGATTGCCACGACAAGCTATACTAAGCACAGACAAGCTACACTAAGCAGTTCAATCATACAATCATACAATACAAGCAAGGAAGGGAAAGCGTAAGGCACAAGGAAGACATTATACCTTACAAGTCAAACAGGTAGGGGTATCGCGATCGGATGTCGTCCTCACGCTCCCACGTTGACTCACCTAGAGAGTGATGACCCCAAGCAACACGGACTAAGTTAATAGTCTTGTTCTTGAGCATCTTTTCTCTCCGGTCCAATATAGACACGGGCCTCTCCTCATACGAAAGGTTGGTACCAACAACCAATTCCGAATGATCTAGGATATGGCTCGGGTCCGGGATGTACCGTCTTAATTGGGATACATGGAATACATCACGTACCTCACTTAGCGACGGCGGAAGAGCGAGACGATATGATACATCGCCTACTCGCTCCAGAATATCGAACGGCCCTATATACCTAGGACTAAGCTTTCTCCGTACGCCAAAACGAATGACGCCGCGGGTAGGCGAGATCCTAAGGAATACATGGTCACCGACGGCAAATTCTAAGGGACGCCGATGAGCATCGGCCCAATGGCGCTGGCGATCCTGAGTAACTCGGAGGTGATCTCTGACTTTCCTGACCACTTCAACCGTCTGAGAAATCAGTTCTGGACCGAGCATCTGCCTCTCTCCAATATCGTCCCATGCTAACGGGGATCTGCACTTCCTACCATACAGAGCCTCGAAGGGTGCCATCTGGATACTGGCCTGGAAACTATTGTTGTACGAGAATTCCACCAGGTACAGGTGATCCTCCCACGAACCACCGAAGTCAAGGGTACATGACCGCAACATATCTTCGAGAGTTTGTATAGTATGCTCTGACTGCCCATCTGTCTGCGGATGATACGCTGAGCTAAACTTGAGACGAGTCCCCAAACTTTGATGAAGACTGCGCCAGAAGTGCGATATGAATCTCGTATCCCTGTCTGATACTATGCTGACTGGCACTCCGTGAAGTCTGACGATCTGCCTGAGATACATCTCTGCTAGCTGTGTCGTCGACTGTCCAACTCTAAATAGAAGAAAGTGTGCCACCTTGGTAAGCCTGTCTACAATGACCCAAATAGCATCTCTGCCTGCTGGAGATCTGGGTAACCCAGTCACAAAATCCATGGTTATGTGTTCCCATTTCCATTCTGGGATCGATAAAGGTTGAAGAAGTCCAGCTGGCCTCTGATGTTCAGCCTTGACTTGTTGGCAAACCAAACATCGAGAGACATACCGGGCTATCTCTCTCTTCATACCATTCCACCAAAAGTGTTGACGAATATCTCTGTACATCTTCGTGCCGCCTGGGTGGATGGAATACTGCGAACTGTGAGCCTCTGCCATGACTTCCTGTCTGATATCTCTACTGGGTACACAAAGACGCGTGCCATGTCGAAGTGTACCATCCTCATGAATACATAACTCTGGCCTTCTCCCTGCCTCGCACTCTGCTCTGAGCCGCTGAATCTTGGAATCTGTTAACTGTGCTGTCCGGATCCTCTCAACTATGGTAGACTGAATCTGTAGGCTGGCCATCAAGGCCACATTGGAAGGGAGGACAACTTCTATACCCATCTTCTGAAAATCTGCCAATAGCTCTGGTTGCGCCGTCAGAAAATAAACTTCGGCTCTCCGGCTCAACGCATCTGCTACAACGTTGGCCTTCCCTGGATGATACTGCAAATCCACATCGTAGTCCACCAGTAGCTCGAGCCATCTTCTCTGCCGCATATTAAGATCCTTCTGGGTGAAAACATACTTCAGGCTATTATGATCAGTAAATATCTCCACTCTGTCTTCGTACAAGTAGTGCCTCCACAACTTAAGTGCAAATACTACTGCTGCTAGCTCCAAGTCGTAGGTCGGGTAATTCTTCTCATGATCACGGAGTTGACGTGACGCATAAGCAATTACCTTCCCATGCTGCATCAAAACTGTCACTTCCCGTTCCCAGAATACGTATTTATTTAATAGTTACCATGTATTATTCTGTATTTAAATTTCTGTAAATTTATGTTAGTTAATTAATCTGCTCTTTAAATTTTCATGTTAATTTATTTTCTGTAATTTTATTTCCGTACTTTATTTCCTGCTTTTATTCCTGCATTTATTTTATGCTTTTACCTCTTTGCTTTGCTTGCGGGTTGGCCTTGGATGAACCCATTGGACCCGGCCCAATACTCCCACCTACCACCACCCTTTCATTTAAAGCCCAAAACCATTTCTCTCTCTTCATTACTTCTTTTCATTTCACTTCTTCTTCCTCATAACTCTCCCACCAACCTAGAAGAGATAGGCAAGTGCCAACTTGCTTGATGATGGATCCCCATTATTATTGTTCCATCATCTTCCTCATTTGATTCTAAGTCTCTTTAGTACTTAGCATTTTCAATTTCCATGGCTTCTTGGTTGTAGATCTAAGTTTGATATATTTTCGGATTTCTTAGGTTTTGATCTAGTAAACTTTGTTATCTTCAAGTTTCGATGGTTCCATGTTGTAGAGAATTTCGTTCTACCCAATTTTGACCTATGGAAGTCCATATTTGGGCTTGGGATGAAGGATTTATGGAGCTTGGAAGCAATGGCTTCCATTGCTTCCATGGTTCTGTTCTCAGAAAATTTGGAGAAGAAGAACAGTCCCAGCCGCATCAAATCTTCATTCCTCAGCGCATGGAAATCTTTATTCCCACAGCCGCATCAAATCTTCATTCCTCAGCGCATGGAATCTTTATTCCCACAGATTCCCTCAGGCGCATGAGTTATTTATTTCCCATTCCTCAGGCGCATGAGTCATTTATTTCCCACAGATTCCCTCAGGCGCATGAATTTATTTATTTCCCAATCACTTCTCACAGCCAAGGCGCATGAATTTATTTATTTATCACTTCTCACAGCCAAGGCGCATGATTTATTTATTTCCCAATCACTTTCCACAGCCAAGGCGCATGAATTTATTTATTTCCCAATCACTTCTCACAGCCAAGGCGCATGATTTATTTATTTCCCAATCACTTCCCACAGCCAAGGCGCATGAGTTATTTATTTCCCAATTACTTCTCACAGCCAAGGCGCATGATTTATTTATTTCCCAATCACTTCCCACAGCCAAGGCGCACGAGTTTATTTATTTTCCAATCACTTCTCACAGCCAAGGCGCATAAGTTATTTATTTCTCAATCCTTTCCCTCAGGCGCATGAGTTTATTTATTTCTCAACCCTTTCCCTCAGGCGCATGAGTTTATTTATTTCTCAATCCTTTCCCTCAGGCGCATGAGTTTATTTATTTCCCACCGATTTTCTCAGGCGCATGAGTTTATTTATTTTCCACAGCTTCCCTGAGTTTATTTATTTCTCACAGTCACCTTCCTCAGGCGCATGGATTATTTATTTTCCAATCTTGTTCCACAGCGCATGATATTTATTTCCCAATCTCATTCCTCAGGCGCATGAATTATTTATTTCTCAATCTTATTCCACAGCGCATGATATTTATTTCTCACAGCCGCATTCCCACAGCGCATGAGTTTAATTATTTTCCAATCATCTCCCTCAGGCGCATGATATTATTTATTTCTCCACCCTTTCCCACAGCGCATGAGATTCTTTATTTCCCAATCATTTCCCACAGTGCATGAGATTTATTTATTCTCCAATCATTTCCCACAACGCATGAGTTTATTTATTTCCCAATCATTATTTATTTCTCTATTTTTATTTTCCCGAATTGGCATTAATTAACATTGATTGTTATCTTGATTAATTATTGATCATGCGTTCCTAGATAGGACTAAGAGGCTGGCTAGTCGTCTTATTGAATTGAATGGAATAAGACACGTTCATATTAACTATGAACTATTGAAATCGATTAGCCAAACCCCAATATTGACATATAGATACATGCAGGCTACAAATTTATTTATTTATTGTTACGAAAGCAGCATGTGTACTTTATGGTCAAGGCATGATTATCCCGTGGTTAGTTTTGATTGTTGCATTACGCTATGTAAGACCTACAACCTAACCGCACTGGTATCGTTGTAGAAATGCATATCGTACCCCGTACGAGAGTACTCATTTGAATGACCATGATCCACGGCATGGAATTTCACTTAACCTAGAAGCTACTAAGTTAAATAAAATAATGATTGCATGGAGAGAATGGATTTCCGAGTTCTTACATGGCAGCCCTCTTTGGGACTATTAGTGCCCAACAGGCCGGCTGGTTCCCACAGATACTGTAAATCTGCCACACGGACAGGGAGCGGTATCTGCTTATATTATTGTATATTGTATATTGATGACGGGCGTCCCGCTGGGACTCGTCTAATTCATGATTGGCGCAATTGATTGATTGGATAGACTAGCCTTGTTTGTCCATAGTAAGAACTGAGAAATCTTTATTGCATAATTCCAGGATAACTTGGAACTCACAGTAGTAAGCCGTAGGAGTTGGATGGCCGTTTAAGTTGATTTGTTTGTGTACTGTACCTACTCTGTTACCTAACTGAGATGATCAGAACATCAGGACATGACGGGCCAACTTCTGTCCTTGTTTGGTTGGGAGGTTGGTTCGAAGTGTCGTGATGTTATGTGAATCCCAGTAGTAAGCAGAGATCTATTATTATATTCTCTTAATTACTGGTTTAATGTCTCATATCGTGCTTCCTTGCGGTACTTGCTGTTAGAGGTCTAACCTCTCTGGTTTTGCATGGCCAGATTTAGAGCCGGTTCCCGAGGACTCAACTTACTTCTACCTCCAAGATGGTCAACACTAGAGGGATGATCGCAGGAGGACTCGAGTGGGTTTCTTACTTTCCCGCTCGTTTTGTTATTTACCTTATACTTTGCCGTTTGGCACCGACATGTTAGTCGGATCGTCTTGTACTTACTTTTACATAATTGTAACTAAAGTCAGACTGTAGCTGATAACAATTGTGTATATTTTTGCTACATCAGATCTGGCTATGTTTTGTAAAGCCAGATATCAAGAACATTTTGACAGAGCGTTTGGGACGCCTTACTGCTTTATCTTACATGTTCTCTATTACTGTTTCTTGTTCGAATGGTTGAGACAATAGATGTGAAGTGACCATAGTGAGACCTTTATGTAGTATGCACCCCCTCGTCTGGTTAGACAGCATTGATCGTATTATACGGTATTCATCTACCCGTAATACGTAGCTGGCTGAGTCATTCCCCCGCTCTCCAGTATTCTGGTTCTGGGGCGTGACAAGGTTTTAGTGGTAGCCCATGCAGGTCTGATTTCAGACTTGTGGGATGTTTTAATTTATAGGATGTCTCAATCACACATGTTTCCCCTTGATCTCCTGATTCGTATTCTCGATTCTAGCTTGACATTCTGGTATCCTTTGACTTCATTGATCTTCCCTGTCCGACCGTTTGATTATTCTCTTGTCCCTTTTCTTAGGGGCACCTCGTCCGCATCTGTCAGGATTGGACAACAACAACAAGGGCAACATGGGCAACCTGACCAGGTTGGTCAGCAACAAGAGCCAGTACAACCTCAAAAAGCTATTCAAGAAGAGGTGATAGTGGAACCAGCAGTTGGACCGCAGTATCCGGAGGTTCCAACACCACCAATAGTTCCACCTACCCAGTGGAAGTGGACACACCAGCCCTTCTGGAGATCATGAGAGGGATGATGGCTACTCAGCAACATCAGATGTTAGCCCAGCAGCGCATGCACGCTCAGTTACAAGAGCAGAATCTACTACTTAACCAAGGATTGCAGACAGCTTTGGAAAGAGGGGCAAGGCCAGATTCAGGAGCATCAGCCAGGTTTTGCAAGTACAACCCCCGTCGTTTCGAGGGCATGGAGGATGCCATCTCAGCAGATGCATGGCTTAAGGATATTGAGACAATTCTGATAGCAGCTAAGGTGCCAGCAGAAGAACGTGTGGATCTAGTGAAGCTGTTACTTCAAGATCTCGCACGTGATTGGTGGGAATCAGAGGAGGTAGGCATCAGACGTCCTGTGGCTTGGGACGATTTTACAGCAAGATTCAAGACGAAGTACTATGGAGTTGTGGCGCAATTTGAGCTGCAACAGAAGTTTATCAACCTCAGACAGGCTGGCAAGACTGTAGATGCTTATACAGCAAAGTTCTGCAGATTGAGTAGGTTCGCCCCAGAGATGGTAGCAACAGAGAGCCAGAGGGCTATGAGGTTTCAGCAAGGGTTTCATCTTGAGCTCTTGCAATTGATAGAGGGGCACAATTACCAAACTTTTGATGAAGTATTGACAGCAACTCGAAGGCATGAGATCACCATTCAGAGGCTTGCGGCAAGGACTGGGGGTCAGAAGAGATCCCACAGTCAGATTGAAGGAGGAGGGGGAGCAGCACCCCGAACAACAACACCGTCCCCTGGCATTCGTATCCACGATGTGGCACTGCGAGGACCCGCACCACCACCCAGGCAGCAGCAACAACAACAGAGGAAGAACCAGCAACCCCCGGTGGGCTGCACTTATTGTGGAAAGGTAGGGCACACTAGAGATGTGTGCCGGACATTGAACGGGTAGTGTTTGATATGTGGGAATCCAGGTCATCGGGTTACCACATGTCCCATGAATTCGAGGTCAGGAGGACCAGTACAACAGTTTCCTGCTCTGCCAGCACCAGGGGCAGGACAGTATCGAGGACCAGCGGTAGCAGTGAGACCGTTGGCACAGCGCCCGTTCATAACGCAGGCTCAGATGTTTCGGCAGCAGGGACCGCCGATGCAACAACACCAGCATAGACCACCCCAGCATCACCAAGGCAGGGGCCAGCGGCAGCACCAGGCTAGGCCGCAGCATGGAAACCAGCAAGGAGGTCGAGGGCAGGCATTCACTCTATCCTTGGAAGAGGCATTAGCATCGGGAGATGTTGTGGCAGGTAACATTCTCGTCGCCTCATATCCCGCAGTAGCATTGTTTGATTCGGGAGCATCCCATTCATTTATATCTACACAATTTGCAATACGGCTAGGAATGGAGTTCGAGGCATTGCCAGGGAGGTTGAATATACTCACTGGTAATGGGCTCGTAGGAGTTAGTAGAGTTATTCTAGCGTGTAGCGTTGTAGTTTGCGGGCATTCCTTACCCGCCCGGTTGATAGAATTTCCTGTTGGAAATTTCGACGTTATCTTAGGCATGGACTGGCTGAAAGACAGTCATGCGACAATAGATTGTCGTAGAGGGAGTGTATCTTTTGATATTCCAGGCATGAAGCGGTTCACCTTAGTCAGATCAGTAGCAACTCAACAAGAGCAGGGAGTAGTGACGGCAATGGAAGAAGTTCAAGTTCCGAAGGTAGTTGAAGAATTTCTGGACGTATTTCCCGAAGAACTTTCAGGTCTACCACCAGTTAGAGATATTGAGTTCAGTATAGAATTGGCACCTGGAACTAAACCGATATCAGATCGGGTTTACAGAATGGCGGATTCAGAGCAGGCCAAGGTATATCAGCACATAGAGGAACTGAAGGAGAAGAAGTTCATCCAAGCTAGCGTGTCGCCCTGGGCAGCACCAGTGGTACTTATGGGGAAGAAGGATGGATCATCCAGATTGTGCATTGATTACAGGAAGCTTAACGCAGCAACAGTGAAGAACAAGTACCCACTACCCAGGATCGACGACTTATTTGATCAGTTGAGCAGAGCTAGAATTTTCTCCAAGATAGATCTTCGTTCAGGGTATCATCAAGTGAGGGTTCGGAAGGAAGACATTCCCAAGACAGCATTCAGGTCGAAGTATGGGCATTATGAATTCTTAGTAATGCCGTTTGGTTTGACCAATGCTCCAGCAATCTTTATGGATTTGATGAATCGCATCTTTATGTCGTACCTGGATCAATTTGTCGTTGTGTTTCTCGACGACATTCTTGTATATTTAACTAGTGAAGAGGAGCATGAAGACCACCTTAGGAAAGTGTTACAGGTTCTGAGAGAGAACCAGTTGTATGCCAAGCTCAGCAAATGTGAGTTTTGGTCGGATCACATTTCATTTCTGGGTCATATCATATCAGGAGCTGGAGTAGCAGTGGATCCCAAGAAGGTAGAAGCAGTAGAAAGTTGGCCAGTACCCAAGACCGTAGCAGATGTGCGGAGTTTCTTGGGATTGGCAGGATATTACAGAAGATTTGTATCAGACTTTGCGAGACTTTCAGCACCCATGACTCGCTTGACACGGAAGGACGTGCCATTCGTCTGGTCGGCAGAATACCAGGCATCATTTGAGAATCTGAAGCAGAAGTTAATATCAGCGCCTATTCTTACATTGCCAGTTGGACCCGGAGGTTTTACTGTTTATTGTGATGCGTCAGGTAAAGGACTTGGATGTGTCCTCATGCAGCACGGGAAGGTGATAGCATATGCATCTAGGCAGCTTCGAGACCACGAGAAGAATTACCCGACTCATGACTTGGAGTTGGCAGCAGTAGTATTTGCTTTGAAGCTATGGAGGCATTACTTATATGGTGATCGAGTGGACATGTACACAGACCATAAAAGTCTGAAGTACATCTTTACTCAGAAGGAACTGAACATGAGGCAGAGAAGATGGTTGGAGTTGATCAAGGATTACGACGTGGAGCTTCAATATCATCCAGGCAAGGCTAATGTGGTAGCAGACGCTCTTAGCAGGAGAGGCGGCGCATTTATGTTGACAACACAGAGGCATATCTTAGAAGACCTTCAAGAGATGGGCATCGAGGTTATACTTCCTAGTGATGTAGGAGTTCTGGCGAGTCTACAAGTTTAATCCAACTTGGTAGATAGGATCAAGGCAGCTCAGACACAAGACCCAAGGATTCAGAAGCTTAGGGAAGAATGTGAGTCAGGACTCAGGAAGGAGATGCAAATCCATAAAGATGGTACGCTTAGGTTTGGGTCACGTCTATGTGTGCCTAGTGGAGATATCAGACAGGAGGTTATGGCAGAAGCTCACAGTTCTCAGTATTCCATACACCCTGGAGGGACCAAGATGTACCAAGATATCAAGCAGCACTTCTGGTGGAATGGGATGAAGAGGGAGATAGCTAGATTTGTTTCCCGTTGCTTAGTATGTCAGCAAGTGAAGGCAGAACAGCAAAGGCCAGCTGGATTATTGCAACCGCTTCCTATCCCGGAATGGAAGTGGGAGCATATCACAATGGACTTTGTGACCGATTTACCGAGATCACCAAGTGGTAAAAATGCTATTTGGGTGATAGTAGATCGGCTTACAAAGGTGGCGCACTTTCTTCCTTTCAGAGTAGGTCAATCTACGGAGAAGTTGGCAGAATTGTATATGCAGCAGATAGTCAGACAGCATGGGGTCCCAGTCAGTATTGTGTCAGACAGAGATACCCGTTTTATATTACATTTTTGGAAGAGCTTACATCATAGCCTGGGTACCAAGTTAAGGTTTAGCATGGCTTACCATCCCCAGACAGACGGGCAATCAGAAAGAACAATTCAGACTTTGGAAGACATGTTGCGAGCTTGCACCCTGGATTTTGGAGGATCTTGGGAGAGCCACCTGCACTTAGTCGAGTTCTCGTACAACAACAGTTATCAAGCAAGTATCCAGATGGCACCATTTGAAGCACTATATGGTAAGAAGTGTAGGTCGCCACTAGCGTGGGACGATATTGGAGAGAGAAAGATGTTAGGCCCGGAGATGATTGTTCAGACAGTGGAAGTGATTAAAGAAATTAGAGAGCGACTTCGAGTTGCGCAGGATCGACATCGTCATTGGGCAGACCAGCATCGTAGGCCGCTAGAATTTTCTGTTGGGGACCACGTATTCTTACGGATCTCACCTACCCGTGGGGTCATTAGATTTGGCATTCGCGGAAAGTTGAGTCCCCGATACGTGGGCCCGTTTGTTATCCTTGAGAGGGTAGGCGATGTTGCTTATCGTTTATCCCTTCCACCTTCGTTACGAGAGGTGCATGACGTATTTCATGTATCTCAGTTGCGAAGGTATGTATCGGACCCAAGCCATGTCCTTGATCATTCTGAGCTGGTTGTTGGTACCAACCTGTCTTACGAGGAACAGCCTGTATCTATTTTGGACCGAAGAGAGAAGGTACTCAAGAACCGAACAATTAACCTTGTCCGGGTTGCTTGGGGTCATCACTCTTTGGGGGAGTCAACGTGGGAACGTGAGGATGATATCCGATCACGGTATCCGCACCTGTTTGACTCACAAAGTATATCTCTTTCTGTATACCTTGATTGTCTTAACCCCTCATGCTTGTCACGTTGTAAGTAGAATTGCTTGGTGTCGTAGAATGTTCAGCATGGATATGTTTCTACTGTTAACATTGTAGAATGATTGCTTACTTAAATTGTTTATACTTAGATTAGTTTAGCTTCGATATTTCTATCATGCTTGGATCTGAAATTCCGAGGACGAAATTTTTTCTAAGGAGGGTAGAGATGTCACTTCCCGTTCCCAGAATACGTATTTATTTAATAGTTACCATGTATTATTCTGTATTTAAATTTCTGTAAATTTATGTTAGTTAATTAATCTGCTCTTTAAATTTTCATGTTAATTTATTTTCTGTAATTTTATTTCCGCACTTTATTTCCTGCTTTTATTCCTGCATTTATTTTCTGCTTTTACCTCTTTGCTTTGCTTGCGGGTTGGCCTTGGATGAACCCATTAGACCCGGCCCAATACTCCCACCTACCACCACCCTTTCATTTAAAGCCCAAAACCATTTCTCTCTCTTCATTACTTCTTTCCATTTCACTTCTTCTTCCTCATAACTCTCCCACCAACCTAGAAGAGATAGGCAAGTGCCAACTTGCTTGATGATGGATCCCCATTATTATTGTTCCATCATCTTCCTTATTTGATTCTAAGTCTCTTTAGTACTTAGCATTTTCAATTTCCATGGCTTCTTGGTTGTAGATCTAAGTTTGATATATTTTCGGATTTCTTAGGTTTTGATCTAGTAAACTTTGTTATCTTCAAGTTTCGATGGTTCCATGTTGTAGAGAATTTCGTTCTACCCAATTTTGACCTATGGAAGTCCATATTTGGGCTTGGGATGAAGGATTTATGGAGCTTGGAAGCAATGGCTTCCATTGCTTCCATGGTTCTGTTCTCAGAAAATTTGGAGAAGAAGAACAGTCCCAGCCGCATCAAATCTTCATTCCTCAGTGCATGGAAATCTTTATTCCCACAGCCGCATCAAATCTTCATTCCTCAGCGCATGGAATCTTTATTCCCACAGATTCCCTCAGGCGCATGAGTTATTTATTTCCCATTCCTCAGGCGCATGAGTCATTTATTTCCCACAGATTCCCTCAGGCGCATGAATTTATTTATTTCCCAATCACTTCTCACAGCCAAGGCGAATGAATTTATTTATTTATCACTTCTCACAGCCAAGGCGCATGATTTATTTATTTCCCAATCACTTTCCACAGCCAAGGCGCATGAATTTATTTATTTCCCAATCACTTCTCACAGCCAAGGCGCATGATTTATTTATTTCCCAATCACTTCCCACAGCCAAGGCGCATGAGTTATTTATTTCCCAATCACTTCTCACAGCCAAGGCGCATGATTTATTTATTTCCCAATCACTTCCCACAGCCAAGGCGCACGAGTTTATTTATTTCCCAATCACTTCTCACAGCCAAGGCGCATGAGTTATTTATTTCTCAATCCTTTCCCTCAGGCGCATGAGTTTATTTATTTCTCAATCCTTTCCCTCAGGCGCATGAGTTTATTTATTTCTTAATCCTTTCCCTCAGGCGCATGAGTTTATTTATTTTCCACCGATTTTCTCAGGCGCATGAGTTTATTTATTTTCTACAGCTTCCCTGAGTTTATTTATTTCTCACAGTCACCTTCCTCAGGCGCATGGATTATTTATTTCCCAATCTTGTTCCACAGCGCATGATATTTATTTCCCAATCTCATTCCTCAGGCGCATGAATTATTTATTTCTCAATCTTATTCCACAGCGCATGATATTTATTTCTCACAGCCGCATTCCCACAGCGCATGAGTTTAATTATTTCCCAATCATCTCCCTCAGGCGCATGATATTATTTATTTCCCCACCCTTTCCCACAGCGCATGAGATTCTTTATTTCCCAATCATTTCCCACAGTGCATGAGATTTATTTATTCTCCAATCATTTCCCACAGCGCATGAGTTTATTTATTTCCCAATCATTATTTATTTCTCCATTTTTATTTTCCCGAATTGGCATTAATTAACATTGATTGTTATCTTGATTAATTATTGATCATGCGTTCCTAGATGGGACTAAGAGGCTGGCTAGTCGTCTTATTGAATTGAATGGAATAAGACACGTTCATATTAACTATGAACTATTGAAATCGATTAGCCAAACCCCAATATTGACATATAGATACATGCAGGCTACAAATTTATTTATTTATTGTTACGAAAGCAGCATGTGTACTTTATGGTCAAGGTATGATTATCCCGTGGTTAGTTTTGATTGTTGCATTACGCTATGTAAGACCTACAACCTAACCGTACTGGTATCGTTGTAGAAATGTATATCGTACCCCGTACGAGAGTACTCATTTGAATGACCATGATCCACGGCATAGAATTTCACTTAACCTATAAGCTACTAAGTTAAATAAAATAATGATTGCATGGAGAGAATGGATTTCCGAGTTCTTACATGGCAGCCCTCTTTGGGACTATTAGTGCCCAACAGGCCGGTTGGTTCCCACAGATACTGCAAATCTGCCACACGGACAGGTAGCGGTATCTGCTTATATTATTGTATATTGTATATTGATGACGGGCGTCCCGCTGGGACTCGTCTAATTCATGATTAGCGCAATTGATTGATTGGATAGACTAGCCTTGTTTGTCCATAGTAAGAACTGAGAAATCTTTATTGCATAATTCCAGGATAACTTGGAACTCACAGTAGTAAGCCGTAGGAGTTGGATGGCCGTTTAAGTTGATTTGTTTGTGTACTGTACCTACTCTGTTACCTAACTGAGATGATCAGAACATCAGGACATGACGGGCTAACTTCTGTCCTTGTTTGGTTGGGAGGTTGGTTCGAAGTGTCGTGATGTTATGTGAATCCCAGTAGCAAGCAGAGATCTATTATTATATTCTCTTAATTACTGGTTTAATGTCTCATATCGTGCTTCCTTGCGGTACTTGCTGTTAGAGGTCTAACCTCTCTGGTTTTGCATGGCCAGATTTAGAGCCGGTTCCCGAGGACTCAACTTACTTCTACCTCCAAGATGGTCAACACTAGAGGGATGATCGCAGGAGGACTCGAGTGGGTTTCTTACTTTCCCGCTCGTTTTGTTATTTACCTTATACTTTGCCGTTTGGCACCGACATGTTAGTCGGATCGTCTTGTACTTACTTTTACATAATTGTAACTAAAGTCAGACTGCAGTTGATAACAATTGTGTATATTTTTGCTACATCAGATCTGGCTATGTTTTGTAAAGCCAGATATCAAGAACATTTTGACAGAGCGTTTGGAATGCCTTACTGCTTTATCTTACATGTTCTCTATTACTGTTTCTTGTTCGAATGGTTGAGACAATAGATGTGAAGTGACCATAGTGAGACCTTTATGTAGTATGTACCCCCTCGTCTGGTTAGACAGCATTGATCGTATTATACGGTATTCATCTACCCGTAATACGTAGCTGGCTGAGTCATTCCCTCGCTCTCCAGTATTCTGGTTCTGGGGCATGACAAAAACACATCCCAATCCTCTGCCTGAAGCGTCGCAATAAACTGTGAATCCTCTGGTCCCATCTGGAAGGGTGAGAATGGGAGCCGTTATCAAACCTCGCTTCAACTTCTCAAATGATTCCTGATATTCTGCTGTCCAAACGAATGGCACATCCTTGCGGGTCAACTGGGTCATCGGCGCTGAAATCCTTGCAAAATTAGAGACGAACCGCCGGTAGTAGCTGGCCAATCCAAGAAAGCTGCGAACTTCTGCCACTGAGCTGGATACTGGCCATGCCTCGATAGCCATAATCTTCTGGGGATCCACTTCCACTCCTCCTCTGGTAATGATGTGACCTAAGTAAGAAATGCGATCGAGCCAGAACTCGTATTTACTGAACTTGGCGTACAACTGGTGCTCTCTGAGAATCTGGAGGACAATTCTGAGATGCTGCTCGTGCTCTGCTTTACTTTTGCTATAGACCAGGATGTCATCAAGGAACACTATCACAAACTGATCCAAGTAAGGCATGAAAATACGGTTCATGAGGTCCATGAATACTGCCGGCGCATTAGTCGCTCCAAAGGGCATAACTAGAAACTCCCAATGCCCGTACCTAGATCTGAACGCCGTCTTCGGGATGTCCTGCTCTCTGACTCTGATCTGGTGGTATCCTGACCGCAAGTCTATCTTCGAGAAAACTGAAGCCCCCTCGAGTTGATCAAACAAGTCATCTATCCTCGGAAGAGGGTATCTGTTCTTGATTGTCACTGAGTTCAAGGTACGATAATCAACACATAGCCTAGACGTACCATCCTTCTTTTTCACAAGAAGCATCAGGGCTCCCCAAGGCGATCCACTTGCACGAATGAATCCCTTGGTCCTGAGTTCTTCAATCATCTTGTACAAAATCTCCAATTCTGAAGGCGCCATTCTGTAGACTCGCTCTGATACTGGTGCTGTCCCGAAAATCAAGTCGATGGTG
Source organism: Iris pallida (assembly GCA_029216955.1). Classification (NCBI taxonomy): domain Eukaryota; kingdom Viridiplantae; phylum Streptophyta; class Magnoliopsida; order Asparagales; family Iridaceae; genus Iris; species Iris pallida. The sequence goes on along the minus strand of JANAVB010025999.1, from coordinate 14,403,910 downwards.
AACTCGATCTCCCGCTCTGGTGGCATCCCTGGAAGTTCCTCTGGAAAGACATCTGGAAACTCTTCAACTATCCGGGGCAACTGCACTACTGCTACTGCCATCCACAATACTGGAGGAGATGGCTCTACTGTGCCTCTGGAAAATGAAAACTCTGGCTCTCCGGGAATACTAAAGACAACTCTGCCAACATGGCAGTCTATCCTAGCATAATGGTTCCTCAACCAATCCATGCCTAGGACTACATCATAGTCTGCCATAGGGAACTCTATGAGCCTAGCGGGGAACTCTCTACCGCTAACTATGATCCGACACGAGGAAAACACTCGATCTACTCCCACAAGACCATTACCAGTAAGTATATTGAGCCTCACTGATAATGACTCGGGCTCCAATCCTATCCGTATCGCGAATCGTGCAGACATGAATGAATGCGATGCACCAGAATCAAATAATACAGATGCTGGAAAGGTGTTGACGAGAATAGTACCTGCCACTACCTCACCTGGTGCAACTTCTTCTTCCATGGTCATCATCATAGCCTGACCTCTAGCTGTGGGTCCCCTCTGCTGGAAACCCCTCTGTCGGTTCTGTGCTGGAGCCTGGGTGAACTGCTGCTGGTTCTGCTGCTGAAAGGCCTGGGCCTGAGGCAACAATGGCCTCGGGTACTGCTGTTACTGCTGCTGCTGGACTGGAACTAGGGCTGGTCCTCTCATCGAAGAAAGGTTGGATGATGATGGACCTCCCCTATTCGGGCAGGTCCCTATCTGGTGGTCTGCTCCTCCACAAGCCAGGCACAATCCCTGTGCCCTACGACACTCTGCCACTACATGGCCCCGCTTCCCGCAATAAGAACATCCCACCGCGGAAGACTGCTTCTGCTTCTGCTGTTGCGGATACGTCGGGGTTGAATGCTGAACCGACGTTACTGAGGCCGCCCGCCTCGGAGTTCCAATGGTCAATCCCCTAGCTGCCGGGGCTGGAGCTGATGATTGGTGCATCTGACTGTGGGACCGCTTCCTGTCTCCGGTCCTGTCCACAATTCTCCGGGAGGTATACTCATGCCTCCTTGCTGCCTTCAACACTGCATCGAACGTCTGGTGTTCGAACTGCTCCACAGCCAATAATATCTCTAAGTGCAGCCCTTGCTGGAACCGCTGAGCCCTATCGAACTCGGTCGCCACCAAAGTGGGGGCGAACCTACTCAGCCTAGAAAACTCGGTCGCATAGCCATCGACCGTCCTGCCTCCTTGCTTCAAGTTGGTGAACCAGGTCTGCAGGTCGTACCGTGCCACCGCATCGAAGTACTTTGTCTGGAACCTCTCTCTGAACGTCGCCCAAGTGACTGGTACCGCTAACCCCATGGCCTGAGCTGTCCACCAATCGCGAGCCAAGTCTAACAACTGTAGGCGTACCACCGCTACCTTCTCATTCTCAGGTGTCCTAGCTGCTTCTAGAACCACCTCGGTATCCTGAAGCCAAGCGTCCGCGGCAATCGCATCTTCACTGCCGTCAAAGAAGGGAGGGTTCAAGCGCTTGAAACTGTTGGCTGCCTGATTCCCTTGGGGACCTCCTCGATTTAGTGCATCATGAACTTCCTGGTGCAAGGCGTCGCCTCGACGATCTTGGGATGCAAGTAGTTCTCTGATAAGCCCTACCAAAGGTCCCTCATCCTGTCTAGCTGGTTGAGCGGGCGGAGCTGCCTGAACTGGAGGTTCTGAGCCTCCGAAAAGCATAACTCGGGAGGCTATTCCAGAGTGCTGAGCTTGATCTTCCTGGCGCTGGGGTGCTTGTCGAGCTTCCTCTGGCTGGTTGGCAGGTCCGGGAGTAATGCCGTTGAAGAAGACGACATAGAGAACAGTAAGGAAAGGACCAGGACAGATCAATGATACAAGCATGTGATCAGGTCAAGAATCTCAAGGATTTGAAGATACGAGCAGAGATCAAGGGCGAATATTGATTGAGACATCTATTCGGTAAACCCCCACATTTCTTGATTGACAAAACCTGTATGGGCCACCACTTAAACCGTGTCACGCCCCAGAACCAGAATACTGGAGAGCGGGGACAGACATAGCCAGCTACGTATATTGAAATAGAATACATCTCAACTATACGGTCACGGCTGTCTAGATATGAGGGTTTACTACAAGCCAGCAGTCTCTTAAGGTCAAGCCTATTGTCTCAATCTCAAGCAATTAACAGAGTTACAAGATATTAGAGCATCAAATATATATATATATATATATATATATATATATATATATATATATATATATATATATATATATATATATATATAAGGCGTCCCAAAT